>OX393549.1:71926195-72018695 GCA_947650365.1 Chamaelirium japonicum | reverse complement strand
GGGTCAGCTCCGGGCGGACTCTCGGCACCAACCACAGGCGACCTCTATCCAAGGAATGCAACAATCTGCCCTTGTAGGCCCTAGGCGGGCTACAAGCACCAGCCATCGGGTGACCTCTACCGCGTATGAATTGGTCTCATATGGTCAGGGTCAGCCCTGTGCGGGCTGTAAGCCATGCCCATAGGCGACCTCTATCCAAGGGGACGCAACAATCCCCTACTGCGAGCCTTGGGAGAGCTAAGGGCACCAGCCCTGGGCGACCTCTATCACATGCGAGCTCGTTGCATGTGGTCAAGGTCAGCCTTGGGCAGGCTGAGACCTTGCGATCTTTGGTTGAACGGAAAGAGGTCCAGTCTATATGCTATAGGGAACGGTACAGCGTCCTCACACCTCTTGCGCTCGTGAAGTTCATGAAAGCGTACCCCAAGTTGCTTCCACCCTTAAGATCCATGGGAAGATACAAGGGATTTGTATTCCGTGGTGTTGCCTCTTTGCTGCTTCAGAGTCTCTCCTCGGCAATGCTTGTCGAGCAACTCCAGAACTTGCTCCTTGCTCAGCCTATTCAGGAGGCTCTTGATCATGAGGGTAGTGTTCCCAGTGGTAGCTTCTCTATTGCTAGCCTCCTCCTCTTTGAACTTGAATCCCTCGGCAGGGAGCCAGAGCGGATTCCTCCTGTATCTCGAAAATGACTTCTTTCTTCTAGTGAGCCCATCGCTCCACCCTTGCGGCCTCCACTTGGTCTGGCCATTGCCGTCGATATTTTTCATGGACCATCATTTTTCATGGACCAATATTACACCCTCCTGAGGGAGCGGTTAGGCGTGGCCCTGCTCACTCAGGAGTCTCAAATTTTCCCATGTGTTTTGGCTATTCACGGCTAAGTGCGGGTCTCGGGCGGGTCATGTGCTCCAACCGCGGGGCAGCCTCTTGTCGAAATTGCTTCCCGCTCCTTCTTTATTTCGAGGAAGATACTGCTCTCACCAAGGGATGCAGCGATCCGCTGCTGCAAGCGTCGGGCGGGCCGTGAGTACCAGCTGTGGGCGACCTCTTCCGCGTGCGATCTAGTCATATGCGGTCGAGGTCAGCTACGGGCGGGCTGTTGGCACCAGCCACAGGCGGCCTTGCGTAGAGAGCTTTGACTCGCAGTACCTTACGAATGAGGTCTCAATGATGATGATGCTCTGTCCAAGGGATGCAGCTATCCACTATTGCAAGTGCCGGGCGAGCCGTGAGTACCAGCTGCGGGCGACCTCCTCCGCGTGCAAGCTAGTCGCATGCGGTCGGGGTTAGCTCCAGGCGGGCTGTTGGCATCAGCCATAGGCGGCCTTGCATAGAAAGCTTTGACTCGCAGTACCTCATGAATGAGGTCTCGAGGATGATGCTGCTCTGTCCAAGGGATGCAGCTATCCGCTACTGCAAGCACCGGGCGGGCTGTGAGCACCAGCCACGGGCGGCCTCCTCCACGTGTGAGCTAGTCGCATGTGGTCGGGGTCAGCTCCGGGCGGGCTATTGGCATCAGCCACAGGTAGCCTTGCGTAGAGAGCTTTGACTCGCAGTACCTTGCGAATGAGGTCTCGAGGATAATGCTGCTCTGTCCAAGAGACGCAGCTATCCGCTACTGCAAGCGCCGGGCGAGCCATGAGCACCAGCCGTGGGTGACCTCCTCCGTGTGCAAGCTAGGCGCATGCGGTCGGGATCAGCTCTGGGCGGGCTGTTGACATTAGCCACAGGCGGCCTTGCGTAGGGAGCTTTTCCCTATAGGCGAGGCTGTACCTGCGCAGATCCGTATCTCCGCTCGTCATATCGCATTAAATACGACGCAGGATCGGTGTCCGAGTCATCGAATCTCATCATGAGATCTCTGGCGCCGTTGTGCCGCGTGTCACTCTTTGGGTGGTCAGGGGCCCGACAGAGGGGACGTCGCTAGCGTTGCCTCAGTTTTTGCCCACGCGTGAGGACACGTGTTGTGTTCTGAATAGGAGGCAAAATATGTCGCATCAGTTGCCGCTGTGCCGCCTCGTCCGTCGTGCCCGATCATTAAATGCCGCCCGGTTCACCTGCCTTCAATGCACCTATAAATAGGGGGTGGGTGAGGATTTTTACTTCTTACTGCCGAAACAGCTCTCCCCTGTAGCTTGCCTAAGCACTATATTTCTCCTCGAATGGCGACCTCCTATGCTCCCGCTCCTATTGTTCCCAACCCGGGAGGTGAAGCCTCAGAGCCCGCCCAAGAGACGGCGGTGGTCTGGCTTAAAGACCCCGTCGGCCTTCCGATGGGCGATAATATCAGGGCGGCGATCAACTTCCCCGACCAGATCCTTGTCACCGAGATGCTGATCTCGGGGAGGTCGTCCCGGGGCACAGTGGTCTCTGTGGGACTGCTGTGGTCCGGGCTCAGGCTCCCCTTGAGTCATCTCGCTGGGGAGTTCTTGGAGCTGACGGGGCTTTGTCCTGCCCAGCTCACCGGGAACTCATGGGGAGTGCTATTCGAGCTCTCCTAGCTCGAGGCTGCCCTAAAGGTGAGGATCCCCTTGAGTTATCTGCTCAAGAAGTGGTTCTTAAAGCCCGGGCCGGTCTACAGCAACGTAGTCTGTGGGGTGTTCTACCTCGCCGAGAGGTTAGATGAGGTCCTCCCCTTTACCACGATCGAGAGTAAAGATCGCTACTGGAAGGACTACCCCTTCGTCGCCATGGGCGGGTGGCAAGGGTGCTTTGGCAGGGTCCCTTCCCACCTGGGGACGCCCTTCCAGTCCGTCTTCCGAGAGATCGCCTTCTACAGGGCGGGGAAGAAGTGTATCGATCCCGCGAGGGAATGATCACTCAACGAGGCTATCCTCTACTATCTAGGAGGGCGAACCCCCGAGATGATCACGACCTCGGACTTTGCTTTCCAGCTGAAGGACGGGAAGACGGGCGCCATTCTGCTCAAGCAGAAGATCGCCCGGAAGAAGAAGACTGTTCCCCCGCCCAAGGAGGGGACCAGCAAGGGAGCAGGCGGCCGGGGCGATAACCCCTGGAAGAAAGCCGGACGAAAGCGGACCTCCCCCATCCGCTTCGATGACCCCGATACCCTGGAGATGCTCGGCCAGGGTGAAGCTACTCCTCCTTTGCCACCTCTTCGTCAGGACGCCGACACAAGTTAGCAATCAGCTCCCCCTCCCACTATCAAACACAAGTTACAATTCCTTGAGCCCGATGACCCGAACGTCGAGCTTTTGCTGTCCATGGCGGAAGTCGAGTCCGGGATGGCTCGCATACTCATGGAGAGTTTTTCTGGTGACCTTTCAGTCCCGCTCCGCGTAGTGGTGATGACGACAGAGATAGAGGGCCAAGGAAAGAAGAAGAAGAAGCTGACATGGACCTTTGCTCCCGACGCATAGGCGGAGCAGCGACAAAAGGCCCTCGAGGAGGCAGGGATAGACTCGGAGATCGATTGAACGACTTCCGAGGATGAGCCCGAAAGCCCGCCTTATCATCCTCAAGTTGCCTCCGGCACCGCCGCCCAAGTCGAGCGGCCTCCTGCCCCGCTCGCCTCGACTCAAGTAGCGGGCTCGGGGGTTCTACCGGGTGGAGTTCCACCGCAAACCCCAGGTGCAACCACCCCAGGGGTCAGCAGACTAGGAGCTTTCGCCTCAGCGACGACCCTCGTCCCCCCCTCTCCACCCAGGTTCATCCCGCTTAGCCCGCCTGCTAGGGCGGATCCAGTTGGAGCAGGCTCACCGGGGGATCTGGGGGACTTGGTCTACAAGTCCCCCTCCTTGGTGGAGAAAGGCACCGAGTCCTCGAGCTCGGGGTCAGAGGCCGAGGACATGGGAGCGAGCCACCCTAGCCCAAAAGGTGGGGAAGGCCGCATTCGGGAGTCCCCTCCTCCGACTCCAGTGACTGCGATACCGGTTCCCCCTGGTTCCCTGCAGGCCAAGTGATCGGGAGGCTGCCTTATCACACCCCAAATTTCGGACTAAAGAGAGAGGGTCCAAAACTCGAGTCTCTCCTCGGCAGTGCTTGTCGAGCAGCTCCAGAAGTTACTTCTTGCTCAGCTTGTTCGGGAGGCTTTTGATCATGAGGGTAGTGTTCCCAGTGGCAGTTCCTCCACTACTAGCTTCCTCCTCTTTGAACTCGAAGCCCTCGGCAGGGAGCCGAAGTAGATTCCTCCTGTATCTCGGAAATGACTTATTTCTTCCAGTGAGTCTATCGCTCCACCCTTGCGGCCTCCACTTGGTCCGGTCATTGCCGTCGAAATTTTTCATGGACCTCCACACCCTCCAATGCATCCAATGCATGCATGCAAGTCCCATTCGACCTGACCCCCATGTCTAGCTGAACCCGGCCCACACATGTCTCCTATTACCTCGCAGTCCCATCATCCGCCCATGCAGACCATCACAGTCGTCCGTGTATCCAGTCCCGTCCGACTCGATTGCAACCTATATATTTCTCTCTAAACACGATCAGGAAACTCATATCTCTCATTCTCTCTCTAAATCTCTCTCTATCCTATATTCTCTCTTCTTTCCAAACCAGTCCCGTACGAGAACTCCACATCCCGTCTGCGATCTTCTCTAACTCTCGCCAACCCACAATGCATACACGTCTCCAGAATTCTCTCTCTCTAACAGATCACAGCCGTCCCTTGCTCCCTGTTTTCTCTCTCTAAAACCTAACCCGAGCTTCTCTCTCTCGTCATGAACGTCTTGATCTCTCTCTCTCTTTAAAATTGGTGAGGAAGATCATGTTACCCTAGACAACACACCCATCAATTTTTTCGAAATTCCAAAACTTTGAGTATGGTCAAAATGGCCACAACTCATTTTCTCCTTCTATAGCTCACATCTCATTGTAACATTCCTCTCTCTCTCTCTCTTTATATATATATATATATATATATATATATATATATATATATATATATATATATATATATATATATATATGTGTGTGTGTGTGTGTGTGTGTGTGTGTGTGTGTGTGTGTGTGTGTGTGTGTGTGTGTGTGTGCACGCACAAACTGAATGTGATTACATAACTAAAATTGTGTAAAACTGCATATCAAAAGAACTAGACTCATGCCCCTTACATGTACAAAATATAATGCTGGTGTTAGTCGTTTAGTAAGGGGATCTACTAACATCAGTTATGTGCCAATATTATCTATATCACTAGACATCTCTCTGTCATCTCCTTAACAACATAATGCTTGATATCCATATGTATGCACGAAGTGCAACTGTTGTTATTGTTGGAGAAAGAAAAAAAATCTTCATTATCACAATAGATCCTTACTGTCCACTCAATAGAGTCCACTACCTTGAGACCTGTGATGAAGTTTTTAAGACAAATACCCTATGAGGAGGCTTCATGTACGGTTATGAACTCAACTTCCATTGTTGAGAAAGCAATTGTCTTCTGCTTGATGCTTCTTCACAATATTGTCCCGCCAGCAAGTTGGAAGATGAATCATGTAGTGGACTTCCTGGCCTACTATTGGTGCATCTAATGAAATCTACATCTGAGTAGCTAATCACCTAAAGTGGTTGGAAATACGATATGCGAGTATGTAGTCTTTAGTTCCTTGCAGATAGCGTATGACTTTCTTAGCAACATTGCAATACTCCGTGCTAGGGTTACTCTTTTATCTACCGAGCGCCCCAACTACATAAACAATGTCTGATCGAGTTCAAGTTTGTATATATTGCAAGCTCCCAATGACTAAAGCTAGCATATGGGATGTTAATCATATGCTTCCTCTCTATTCAATTTCTAGGACATTGCTGTGAATTAAGCTTATCCCCTTTAAAAATGGGTGCTATTCCTGGAGAGCAATTTTGCAAACCATATCTCTCAAGAACCTTTGAGAAAGGCCAATGATACCCTTGAATTTATCTCGGTGAATCTTTATACCGAGAACATAAGCACCCATGTCTTTTATATAAAAGCGGGAGGAAAGAAAACCTTTTGTCTCAAGTAGATGTAGTAGGCCTAAGTAATTACTGGCAAACAAGATATCATCCACATATAAAACTATAATTATGAACTTACTCCTACTCACGTTTAGGTATATGCATTGATCAACAATATTTTTTGTGAACCCAAAGAACAAAATTTCCTAACTGAATTGAAGGTACCATTGGCGGGAGGACTGTTTAAGTCCATAATGGATTTTCTTAGCTTGCTTACCTGAGAACTTTTATTCTCTATAGAGAACCCTTGAGGTTGCATCATGTACAACTCTTCTTGAAGATTCTCATTCAAGAAAGTCATTTTCACATCCATTTGGGGTAGCTCTAAGTCATAATAAGCTACTAGGGTCATGACTATCCTGAAAGAATCCTTCAAATAATCTGGAGATAAGGTATTTGTATAGTCAACACCCTTATTCACTGAGAGGGATTTCTCAAAAAAAAACACCCTCCATTTGAGTATAACCCTTTGCAACTAATTTGGCCTTATATCTTTTCACTTTACCTTTAGAGTCTTTTTTAGTCTTGAATACCTAATTTGCATCCGACTGAATTTTACTCTTTCAAGTAAAGGAACAAGATCACATACATGATTTTTAGCCATAAAGCTTATCTATTCTTTCATGGTATCAAACCAAAGTGGAACATTTTCACTCTTCATGGCTTGTGACAAAGATATAGGATCATTTAAATCTTTAATGATATCATCAGGTTCTTGAAGATACAACAAGTAATCTAGAGGAATAGCTGATCTCCTTATTCTTGTAGATCTCCACACAGTAGCCCATTGATCCAACTTTTGTTGTATTTGGGCAGCAAGTGGTGGCTCCTCATAGGGTGGCTTATTAGTAGGTGGTTCTTCCTCTTAAATAGTTTTATCTAAGATGACCATAGGATTAATGATGATGACATACCGTTGTGCCCTTGGCATATGTACCAGCATAGGAGGCACAACCTGAGCATCTGGGTCTGATCAGCTAGCAGAGCTGTTATCTTATTTTCTGTTATTTTATTTCAGCAAGGTCTGTTGTGTCGAGTGTTTAGTCCTACCTTATTTTTGGGATATTTTTGCTCTTTTTTGTAAGCCTATATATAGGCCCTTTATTTTCTTTTGATGGCACTGAAGAATAATAAAAATTTTAGTTCCTCAACTTTGTGTTGAGAGACTAAGGGCAAGGTGTATAAAACCCTAACCCAAACCCTAGGTATGTGAAACCCTAGGTCCAGGCTAGAGGTGTGAAACCCTAGTTTGGTCACCCCCCCCATCCATGTTCCCTGCGAGGCTCGCAGCCAACACGACCTCACCCATGCCCTTCACCTTTCTCCCTTCCTCTATCGGTTGCCTAAGCCCTCGCGCCCTTCCTCTTCAATGCCAACCGTCCCAGCCACCTCTCTTCCTTACTCCTCCCCTTTCGATCGCCCCAGCCACCACCCGCCCTTCCCCCTTCCTTGTCGACCACCCCAACCACCCACGCCCCTCCCTCATCCCTTCCTTCTCCTCTGCGAACCGCCCCAGGCCCCGTCCACACTCATCTCTCCCTTTCTTCTCCCTCTGCAGGCCGCTAGCCACCCCACGCCCGCCTCTCCTCTGCAGCCTGACCCCATCCTGACCAGATCCCCCCTGCTTCCTTCCCACCTCACCTCTGCAGCCCGACGCCAACCTAACCCGATTCCCCTCCTCCCTGCCTCCTTACAGGCCACCCCCACCAACCACCCCTCCTCCTTCTCTTCCGTAGCCCACCTCGACCTTCCCTCCCTACGGTAGTCACCACCCAACCCCTTCCAGACTTGTGCCCCTTCAACGACCCGACACAAATGTATGGCTAACCCGGACGCTGATAACAAGTTCGATTGAGGACGTTGATGCTCGCCGGATATTTGGTCACTATTTTCGGAATTCTAGTTCGATTCGGGTTCTTGAGGCTAAGCGTGATCCTCGGCAAATGAGTTTCCTTTCCGGCTGGTTATTATCGAATAACACTAGTAATCAAATCTTCATTATTTTATCTGTGCTGCCTGCTGTCCACCTTTCGTGAGTTGAGTGTTTCACCTGCCGGTAAGGCTATTGAACTTGATATTGCAATTGGGACCCTTGCCATATAACTTAAACATTATCATTTATATTCTTGGAATTAGAACCGACCTGTGCTCGTGCTAGTTGTTTTTGTTAAATCCATTATTCCATGTTAAAGGCTCTAATTAAACCTCCTACCTGGCACTCATAATTAATAGGGAAACATTGCTCGAATGATTAAGCGACCGATCTCCTGTTTTGCATGCATTGTTTCACATCATTTTGGTATCACAGCATGATTATAGGTGGGAACTGTCATCCATTAGTTGTGTTGCATCTAGGAACATTTTCTTTTTAGCTTTTGGATTTGATTGTCATATTTTTTCTTTTAAAAAAAAATCAGTAAGCATCATTTTTTGAGTTCATGCCAACCTGTAGAGGTAGGCCCTATCTATTAGGAGAGTCTAGCGAGTCGGACAATATAGATCCTGAGGCCTTGACTAAGGCACTTGCCGAGTTAGCCCAATGTATAGCAGCTATGAACCAGAACCTCGCCGATTGTCAGCGCGACACCAATGCCGATTTGACCGGCTGGACCAAGCTCCACCACCCCAAGATCCTCATGCTCCCCAACCACTATGGCAGAACAACCATGACCTGGATGAACAGTATCTCCGAAGCATCAAACTAGAGGTTCCCTCTTTCGATAGAAGGTATGATCCTCAATTTTTCTTGGATTGGCTCCAATCCATGGACTGGTATTTTGCCTGGTACCCCTTAACCGAACCAAGAAAAGTCTGATTCGCTGCTATGAAACTTAGTGGACCTTACAGTCAATACTGGACAATTATAGAGGCCCTGAGAATCGCTCGGACCTAAGACCCCATTGATACTTGGGTTGCAATAAAGAACGAACTGAAGGGCAAATATATGCCCCCTTCTTATCAGGCCCGCCTATTAGACCAATGGCACCAATTCAAACAAGGTAACAAGTTAGCCAAGGACTACGTTGCCAAGTTTGACGAGTTTCTGACTCGCTGCAACGTCCTTGGAACTGAAACTCCAATCCAAGTCCTTTCCCGTTTTCGATCAGACTAAAGAGAATACTTGAGAAATGAACTCCTCGCTCGAGATGTCACAGAGCTAGAAGGGCGTACACCATAGTCCAAGACCTTGATAGTATCAGATCTAGCCATTCCCACAGGAGCCAAGATTTTCAAAGCCATACCCATCGACCCTCTTCGAGCAATCACCCTAGTCAACCTTATCCCAACCAATTCCAACCAAGATCAGATACCTTGGGTCGAGGTAATGATAAAGACACTCGAGGCAAAAGCCCCGTGTGGGACTTCTCCAAAGTCAGCCCTCTCATCAAATGCTATAAATGCCAAGGCTACGACCACGTGGCTACCAACTGCCCAAGACTTATCAAAGTCAACATTGTTGATGGCACCCCCATTGAAGCGATAGAACCAGGAGAGGCAGAATTCATCTATTAAGCTGAAGAAGATAGAGACTTTGATGACAATGATGATGAGGCAGTTCTGAGTTGCCTTAGACAGATGCCTTCTACTATATCAGTCGTCAGGTATACCCTGTCTCAATCCAAGGGTCCAGATGACTGGAGACGTACCGCCATTTTCTATACTTTCACTAAGATTGGTGATAAGAACTGCAAGGTCATCATTGATAGCAGCAGTTGCATCAATGCTGTGTCATCAACCGTGATCTCCAAAACAGGAATCAAAGTCGTTCCACATTCGTGTCCCTACCAAGTGTCCTGGATCAACTCCACTGCAATGGAGGTCAAGCAAAGATGTCTAGTGCCCATAAATTTTAACATCTACCAGGACAAAATCTGGTGTGATGTCCTAACCATGGATGTGGGTCAGATCCTTCTGGGACGACCTTGGCTGTTTGACAATGATGTCCTTATTTATGGCCGGTCGAAAATGTGCCTATTTGAGTATGAGGGTAAGAAAGTCAAACTGATTCCCACCCAACTTAAGAGTAGTCAGACCGAGCAAAATCAACCCTCAACAGGAAGGCTCTCAAAAAGCATGATTTGGCCCTAGTAGTTGTAGACTAGTTCTCCGAGATAACTAATTTCCTACCTTATTCCAAAATGCCCGGCATATCCCGAATTGCCAAGATCTTCGATGGCGTCATAGAGTTACACGGGTTACCTGAAACCATTGTGTCCAACAAGGCTATCAAGATCCCCAGTCTCTTTTGGAAGACCATGTGGCACAAGTTGGGCACTTAGATCCAGTTCTCCACTGCCTTCCATCCCCAGACCGATGGTCAAACTAAAGTTGTCAATAGGAGTTTGGCAAACCTCATACGTACCTTGGTGGGTGAGTATAATACATCTACTGGCATGAGCCCTCATGAAATAGTACGTAGTTTTGAGCCTTGGAAACTCATAGATCTTATCCCCATGGTTGATTATCATTGGGTCTCAGAGTCTGCATTTGCAGTTGCATCCCATATGCATGATTTACATAAGGAGATTAGTAGTAAAATTGAGTAGAGTAATGTTATTTATAAGTTACGGGCTGATTTCAGGAGACTGTTCGAACTTTTAATATTGGCGATTATGTAATGGTCCAGATCCATCCGGAAAGGTTTTCCCCGGGGACTGTTAAAAATTTGCATGCATGCAGTGTAAGGCCTTTACAAATCTTGAAAAAAAGAATGACAATGCTTATGTTATCGAACTTTCGGAAGGTTTTGACACTAGTCCTACTTTCAACATCAAAGATTTAGTGGCTTACCAGGGCCCAAATTTTAATCATAGCAATCCTCTAATAGATGAGCCCTCCTCTGACCTTGTTTCTGAGAGTCCCTCCTTACCTCCACGTCCCCAAATTCAACTCAATTATACAGCAGAAAGCATTGATAAAATCTTCGATGATGAGATTGTCTCTACCAGAGATGGTGGGACCCGACGATATCTAATTCGTTGGAAAGTGAAACCACCTTCTAAGGGTGCATGGTTGGAGCGTAAGAAACCGCAGCAGCGAGATCCGGACATGTTGGAGCTGTATGAGAGCTATACTGGGCCCTACTCGACAGGGTCGAGTCTTTCCCACCCCGGGAGAATAATGAGCGTTGGAGGTGACACCTGAGTATCTGGGTCTGATCGGCTAGCAGAGCCGTTATTTTATTTCAACAAGGTCTATTGTGTTGAGTGTTTAGTCTCACCTTATTTTTGGGATATTTTTGCTCGTTTTGATAAGCCTATACATAAGCCTCTTATTTTCTTTTGATGGAACTGAAGAATAATAAAAATTTTGGTTCGTCCATTTTGTGTTGAGAGACTAAGGGCAAGGTGTGTCAAACCCTAATCCTAGGTATGTGAAACCCTAGGTAGGTCCAGACTAGAGGTGTGAAACCCTAGTTTGGTCACCCCCTATCTATCTTTCCCGCAAGGCTCACAGTCAACCTGACCTCAACACCCACGCCTTTCACCTCTCTCCTTTCCTCTATCGGTCGCCCAAGCCCTCGCGCCCTTCCTTCTCCCTGCTAATCGCCGCAGCCACCTCCCTTCCTTCCTCCTCCCTTGCCAATCACCCTAGCCACCACCCGCCCTTCCCCCTTCCCTATCGACCACCCCAACCACCCACGCCCCTCCCTTCCTTCTCCTCTGCGAACCACCCCAGGCCCCGCCCCGTACCCCTTTCTTACTTTCTTCTTCCCTTGCAGGCCGCCAGCCAACCGCGCCCCTCCTTGCCTGCCTCTCCTCTGCAGCCCGACCCCATCCTGACCCAATCCCCCCTCCTCCCCTCCCACCTCACCTCTACAACCCGATCTGATTCCCCTCCTTCCTGCCTCCTTACAGGCCACCCCTACCCGCACACCCCGCCTCCTCCTCCTCCACAGCCTACCTCGACCTTCCCTCCCTACGGCAACCACCACCTGCTCGTTCCCCTCAACGACCCCGCATGAATGTATGACTGACCCGGATGCTGATCATGGATTCGATTGAGGACACTGAATGTGTGGTAGACTCGGACACTGATCACAGGTTCGATTAAGAATGCTGATGGTTATCCAGATATTTGGTCACTATTTTTAGAGTTCTAGTTCGATTTAGGTTTCTGAGGCTAAGTGTGATCCTCAGTAGGTGAGTTTCCTTCCCGGTTGGTTATTATCGGATAACACCAATAATCAAATCTTTACTATTTTATCTGTGCTACCTGCTGTCTACCCTTCATGAGTTGAGTGTTTCACCTGCCAGTAAGGCTACTGAACTTGATATTATAATTGGGACCCTTCTCATATAACTTAAACATTATTATTTATATTCTTGGAATTGAAACCGACCTGTGCTCGCACTAGTAGTTTTTGTTAAATTATTATTCCATGTTACAAGTTTGAATTAAACCTCCTACCTGGCACTCATAATTAATAGTGAAACATTGCTCGAATGATTAAGCGACCGATCTCCTGTTTTGCATGCATTGTTTCATATCAATTAACCATACTACTATCAATCATAGGTCTTGGGTCTATATCTTGTGATTCCTCAAAATAACTTTCTTAAGGTAATCCACTCCCACTGATATTGACATCTTCAAGAAATATAGCTTTTTTTTATTCCACAATCTTTAGTGTATGGGATGAACAGTAAAATCTGTAAACCTTTCAACATCTCAGGATAACCAATAAAATATATACTAATTTTTTTAGGGTCAAATGCCTTTTTATGTGGGTCATATAACTTAGCTTCAGCAGGACAACCCTATATATGTATATAATTCAAAGATGTTTCCTACTTATCCATAACTCATATGGAGTTTTATGAACAACCTTAGTAGGAACTTTGTTAAGTACATGTATTGTTGTCCGTAAAGCTTCGCCCCACATGTGTAAAGAAAGGGTTGAGTGATTAAGCATTGTTTGAAGCAAACCTTTCGATTTCTTCTTTCAGCTACACCATTTGGTGTGTCAGCCATTGTATCCTAAGGTACTATGTCTTTCTCTTTAATAAAAATCTTACTAGCAGACCTTCTATTTGTCTAATTTTCATAAATTAATCATAATATTTGCCAACCCTATCAAATTTGACTACATTTTACCTAATTATTTTTCTACTTCTGTTTTATAATATTTAAAGGCTTGGAATGCCTCAACCTTGTCATTCAGTAAGTAGATATTTATGTAGCGTTAGTAGTTGGCTATAGTCGAGATAAAATATTTCTCTCCACTTAAACATAGAGAAAATGGTCCACATACATATGTGTGCACTATTTCTAGTGTTTCATTGCTTCTTTTATCACACTTTTTTGAGATGTTGGTCCACTTTATCTTTATGCAGTCCACATATATTACAAAATCATTGAAGTTTAATGGTTCTAAAACTCCTTCCTTCACCAATCTTTGGATTCTTTCTTGAAAAATATGTCCCAACCCTCGGTGCCAAAGGATGTATGATTTCTCATTAAACATGCCACATTTATTATCAATCATACTATCATGTTGGATTAATGAGGGCTCTTCTAAAATAGGTTTAAGTTGAAGCTTATATAAACTATCTATTAGTGAAGCAGAGCAAACCACATAGAGGTATTTACATATAGATATATACGACTCCAGAAAACAAAACAAAAAGCCAAATCTGGATAAAGAGATAAGGTTCCTACCATAAGAAGGTACATAAAATGTGTCATCTAAATCTAGCATAAATATTGTGTCCAAAACTATTTTGTAGGTCCCAATTACCTTCACGTGTGAACGCATCTTGTTTCTGAGAAGATGTTTCTTTCACAATCAGTTGGTTATCTTTTGCTCAGAAAGTCATGCACGGTATTGGCAATGTACACAGTGGACGTGAGTCAATCCACCAGCTATGATAAGAAACATTTATTAAGTTACATTCATAAGAGACAAGTGATATACCTTTCTTTTCCAACTAATTTTTATAGTTGATGCAATCATTCTTCGTATGTCCCATCTTGTGGCAAAAGAAGCATTTCACATTTTATTTATTGTCCTTTAGCTTGGAATTACTATCAGACAAATGTTTCTTCTTCTTCTTCTTCCAAGGATTTCTCGTACCTTTTCTAGCATGCATACTTGTCCCTAAAAGAGAATCCATATGTGCACTTTGCATCTTCTCTCCCTTTAGTCTCTCCTATTCTTCAACACACATTATAAGCATGTCATTAATTGACTACTTTTCTTTATATGTATTGTAGGGGACTCTTAAGAGACCAAACTGAGAGGGCAGGGATACAACGATAAAGTGTAACATAAAACTCTCAGAGAAGGTTACTTGTATGTCACTTAGTTGAGAGGCAATGTCTCTCATCTTTATAATGTGTTCACGGATGCTTCCTTTGCCCGAATACTTCATATTTGTCAACTTAGACATCATGGTGCTTGCCTTAGACTTGTCAAAGCTTATGAATTGTGCTCAATAGCCTCTATGAATTCTTTCGCTTTCTTGGTGACAGGCATGGATAGTTGCGCACAAAGGTTGTTCATTAGTCATCTTTAGGACAAGGCCTAAGAGCATCCCTAGCAGAAGACCCATCCACTGGGCCCCACCACAATATGAATAAAATTACACAAATTTGGGGCTCTAGTAGCTGGTCTATCGATGTGGTCCCCACATATGATATACAAAATCACATGTAAAGATGCATATGGTTTTCCATGACCCAAAAAGACATGTGGCGACGAGATAGAAGATTGTGTAGATCAGACAAAGCCTGATGACCAAGCTAATGTTTTTCGGTCTTCATTCTACATCCCTGGAAACACCAAATGCATAGTTTACTGAAGATCAGTTTTTTTGATCTTAAGCATAAGCTAGTGTGGTTGTCCTTTGGCTATGCATGGTACAAATGCATATGGACCATATGATCTACTGAAGAAGCTCTAAGTGTGAAAGTTGTAGCTGCACTTAACGCACCAAGACTTTGAAATCCACCGCTTGTCCTAGATTTGTCGTAGAACACACGTGCACCTAAAGCCACACAGCTCCTTTGCCCAAGTTTGAAAACCAGTAATTAAGAAGAGCATTTTTATTGCTTGATTGATTTTGATGTACTTGCTTATAGCCCAATCATGATGTGCTACGCCATACATTAAAAGGGCACAACGGGGGACTACGTACACTTGCTATCGGACATACGCTACACTTTGCTGCCCCCATTATGCAATTTTTAATGGACGACGTCAAACAACTCGATTGGCCCGTAAGCAAGTGTAGCAAATCAATTGGATAGCAAAAATGCTCTCGTGACTAGGGGTCGATAGTAAGGGAGTAAGAGAGAGAAAGTAGCATTTAATAGAGGATGCAAAAAGTAATGTTATCTATATATTTATATATCTATATATCTATACTAAAATGGAAGCATCTCTCACGTGTTATGACACGTGGACAATTTTTAAAGAGCTAGAATTCTTCTTCTGGTGTGAACGTGGTTCTCTTTTAAATCTATTTAAAAACCTATCATAAAGAAGATAAATTTTCAATCAATGGCATTTAATGGTCATTTGATGTTAGTCTCTCTCTCTCTCTCTCTCTCTCTCTCTCTCTCTCTCTCTCTCTCTCACAACACACTCACTTAAGATTTCACACTTCTTTGAACAGTTGCAATGTCGTCTTTGCCAAATGGCGTACATTAAGCACATTCGGGTATTACCCGGGTTTCTTACTAGTGGAGTTCTAAACCTAAACTAATTTAGGCCTAATCTAAGGCTTAGGCGGATGGATAAGGATAGGGGGGACACCTCTCCCCCGCCCTAGGTGTGCAAGGGACAAGGGTCCTTTATTAAGGGTATGTTTGGTTGGAGGGAGTTGGAACCGGTGTGTTCCAACTCACGCGTGTTCCACTAAAGCGGTTGTTTGGTTCCGTGCGGAGGTTATCGACCAGATGAGTTTCAACTCCTCCGTGGGCTTCGATTGTATAGAAAACGCGTGAGTTTGTACCCCACGGTTTTCAAGTGGAGTTCCAACTCATTCCGTTTGTACCCCATGCGTGAGTTGGAACACGCCGGTTCCAACTCCCTCTAACCAAACAGACCCAAAGGGGACACCTCACCCCCCCAAGTGTGCAAGGGACAAGGGTCCCTCATTAAGGGGACACCTCACCCCCTAGTGTTGAAATGATGTCATTATGATGTTTATTTAATTATTTAATAAAAGATGTCATTATGATATCATAAATAATTTATTTTAATAATTTATAAACAAGTTTAGATGAAAGTTTTCAATTTTTACGGATTAAAAACCATCATTTTTGAGGTTTTCATCTCTAAACTCAAGAACACGAAAAAAAGTTTTATTTTATTGAATTTTTGAAAAATCGAGGGTTCGATTCACTCTGAATCAAATCCCACCTTAAACGAATATTGTTCCTAACATCACTAGCATGAAACCTAACAAGTTTACTATAAAATACTTCTAAAACTTTGGATCAAAATCTAAGGATTTTGGGATTTTGATCGCAAAACTCAAGAACTTGAAGAACACGGCATGTTCTTCGAAAAATATAAGATTCAGAGTTGCAATTCACTCCGAATCGAATTCTGTAAAACATGAGGATTCACCCTAGCATGCATAGGAACCTAAATCTAACATCGATTTAAAATTTCTAACTACCTTGATTGGCATAGAAACAAAAATAAATATCAACTTTGCAGACTTGACAAAAATCAACGAATCGATCTCGATTCCATCTCCTCCTCCTCTTTTACCTCCCCCAACTCCAGCTCCTACTTCTCTGCTGCCTCCCCCATCCGCAGCTCCTCCATCTCCTCCTCCTCTGCTACCTCCCCCAAGTCCAGCTCTTCCTCCTCCGCTACCTCCCCCACTCGCAGCTCCTCCATCTTTCTCCATCACTCCAACCGACCTCTGCCAACCCTGACCCGCCCCACCTCAGCTGCTAATTCTCCTTCATCTGCATTGATCACCTCCACTACAATCCGACCCACCCCACCTCCACTGCTCACCCTCCTCCTTCTCTATCCCTCCCTCCAACTGACCTTTTTCCTTCCCCTTCCTCTTTTTACCCTGCTCACTTCTTCTTCTGATGAGCCCTGAACCAGAAAAAAAAAAACAGCATTTCAAGAAAAAAAACACAGAGCTCTGCGAGGTCGGCATTGATGAACCACCGCCGCCCTCCACTGCCGACTGGCCACCACCTCCAGCAGCCACCGTCGGCCACCACCTCCAGCAACCGCCTCCAGCCGCTGCTGCCGGCCACCAGCCACCACCGTCGGCCACCTCCCACCTCCCACTGCCGATCGCCGGCCACCCTCTTCGGTGACCGCTGCCATCAGCCAACACCGCTGGTCACCACCCCGGGTTAGTTGAGTTGGGTATGGGATTTAAACCCACTTAATTCGGGTTCTGGTTTTAACCCGTTATATATTTTAAGTGCATCTTTAGAAAACTTGAGTCTCATTAGAACCCATGACCTTCCACAACTCAACATAAAGCCCTTCACTTTAACCAATTGATCATTTTAGGCTATATGATTATTGTCTTATATCAATAAATATATAAATTACAATAATATACTATATTGATCATATTTTACCCATACAAACTCCGAATTGAGCCCCGTCAGTGGCCTTGGACACGTAATAACAAAACGCACCTGTTGAGGTCATCAAATGACAAAACCGACACTTAAAAATAAATTTCTCATTTTACCTCTATAATGTAATAAGGTCATAAATTTTCCATTGTGACTCGGAATCGAGTTCATCTGCGTCCATATGGTTGTGGTTACGATATGAACCCATATATATATATATATATATATATATATATATATATATATATATATATATATATATATATATATATATATATATATATATATACACACACACACACACACACACTAAAATGGAAGCCTCTCTCCCATGTTGTGACATGTGCATGTCTTTTAAAGATCTAGAATTCTTCTTCCGTGTGTGAACACGGCTCTCTTTTAAATCCATTTAAAAACGTACCATAAAGATAATAAATTTTCATTCAATGGCATTTAATGTTAATCTCTTTCTTTCTCTCTCTTTCTAATAAGTGAATCACACTCACTTTAGATTTCACACTTCTTCGAACTGTTGTGATGTCATCTTTGCTAAATGGCGTGCATCAAGCATATTCGGGGATTGCCTGGGTTTCTTACTAGTATATACTAAAATGGAAGCCTCTCTTCCATGTTGTGACACGTGGACGTCTTTTAAAGAGCCAGAATCCTTATTCCGTGTGTGAACGCGGCTCACTTTCAAATCCATTTAAAAACCAACCATAAAGAGGATAAAATTTTCATTCAATGATAGGTAATGGTCATTTGATATTAATCTCTCTCTCTCTAACAAGTGAATCACACTCAATTCAGATTTCACACTTTTTCAAAAAGTTGCGATGTCGTCTTTGTCAAATGGCAAGCATCAAGCACATTTGGGCATTGCCCGGGTTTTTTACTTGTTTCAATATATTACGGACAACCCGCGATGGTGTGGGGCATTGTAGACACACAAATTGTGTCTCACCCGGACTCGACTCGCATGCACCTATGAGGAGGGAAACCCGACACACACTCGGACTCGGACCCGACTTGCATGCACCAATGCGGAGGCAAACCCGACACGCACTCGGACCCGGACCCGACTCGCATACACCGACTCCGAGACAAACCCGACACGCAAACCAGACCCAACCCGCACCAAACAAGGGGCTAGGTGGGCCCATCCCCAAGTGGGGCCCACCCGACCCCCCTATAGAAATCCGAATCCCTTAGGGGGGTGGTCGGCCATGTAAGAAAAGAAAAGAAAAGAAAAAAAAAGAAAAGAAGGAAAATAAAGAAATAAAGAAAAGAAAGAAAAGAAAAGAAAAGGAAAGAAAAGACCAAAAAGAAAACAAATACCGCCATACGCGATGGGAGGTTGCGTATGACGTCTACGTAAGTGTGGATCTGCGCCGATCACTCAATCCGACGGACAAGAAACGAAGCCGGGTCGCCATTGACTTTATGTACAAGATTCAAAATAAATCCAAAAATGATTGAGCCATAATTACCCCACCAGAAAAGGAAAGCAAATAAAGGTTTATTCCCCTCTTCAATTGAAGAATAAATCTTGGGTAGTTATGGGAGAGATATTAAAGGGATCCAAATAAACTTCCCATATATCTCCCCTCCCCCCTTCACCTATAAATAGAGCGGGAGGGGGAAGGCTGAAAAGGTCGGAAGCTAAAGACAAAGCGAAGAAGCTCTGCAGAGGAGGAGACACGCCCTTCATCGACCCAAGGCTTCATGAGGCATGGGCAAGCCTATCCCTTCGGGACCGGCTTAGTCCATTGAAAGACCTCATCAAAGTGAAGACCCTTGCACAACAAGACCAAGCCTTCGACTCCGTGCACGAAGAAGAAAGCTCGGAGAAGAAGAACCCTTCGACTTTGAAGATGCCAGAAGCAAAAGCCGGAGAAGAATATCGGAGCGGCACTACCCCGTCGTCTCCAACAAGCCTTCGACTCCGATCAAGCCCAAAAGCCCGGAGAAGAAGCCGACGCCATAACCGTCGCCAGGTCGGAAGCTGAAGACAAAGCGAAAAAGCTCTGCAGAGGAGGAGATGCGCCCTTCATCGACCCAAGGCTTCACGAGGCACGGGCAAGCCTATCCCTTCGGGACCGGCTTAGTCCATTGAAAGCCCTCATCAAAGTGAAGACCCTTGCATAAGAAGACCAAGCCTTCGACTCCGTGCATGAAGAAGAAATCTCGGAGAAGAAGAACCCTTTGACTCTTAAGATGTCAGAAGCAAAGGCCGGAGAAGAAGATTAGAGCGGCACTACCTCGTCATCTCCAACAAGCCTTCGACTCCGATCAAGCCCAAAAGCTCGGAGAAGAAGCCGACGCCATAACCGTCGCCAAATCGAAAGCTGAAGACAAAGTGAAGAAGCTCTGCAAAGGAGGAGACGCACCCTTTATCGATCCAAGGCTTCACGAGGCACGGGGCAAGCCTATCCCTTCGGGACCGGCTTAGTCCATTGAAAGTCCTCATCAAAGTAAAGACCCTTGCACAAGAAGACAAAGACTTCGACTCCGTGCACGAAGAAGAAGCTCGGAGAAGAAGAACCCTTTGAACTCCGAAGATGCCAGAAGCAAAGGCCGGAGAAGAAGATCGGAGAGGCACTACCCTGTCGTCTCCAACAAGCGTTCAACTTCGATCAAGCCCAAAAGCCCGGAGAAGAAGCCGACGCCATAACCGTCGCCAGGTCGGAAGCTGAAGACAAAGCGAAGAAGCTCTACAGAGGAGGAGACGCGCCCTTTATCGACCCAAGGCTTCACGAGGCACAGGCAAGCCTATCCCTTCGGGATCGGATTGGTCTATTGAAAGCCCTCATCAAAGTGAAGACCCTTGCACAAGAAGACCAAGCCTTTGACTCCGTGCACGAAAAAAAAAGCTCGGAGAAGAAGAACCCTTTGACTCTGAAGACACCAGAAGCAAAAGCCGGAGAAGAAGATCGAAGTGGCACTACCCCGTCGTCTCCAAATAGCCTTCGACTCCGATCAAGCCCAAAAGCCCAGAGAAGAAGCCGACGCCATAACCGTCGCCAGGTCAGAAGCTGAAGACAAAGCGAGGAAGCTCTGCAGAAGAGGAGACGCGCTCTTTATCGACCCAAGGCTTCCCGAGGCACGAGCAAGCCTATCCCTTCGGGACCGGCTTAGTCCATTGAAAGCCCTCATCAACATGAAGGCCCTTGCACAAGAAGATCAAGCCTTCGACTCCATGCACGAAGAAGAAAGTTCGGAGAAGAAGAACCCTTCGACTCCGAAGATGCCAGAAGCAAAGGCTGGAGAAGAAGATCGGAGTGGCACCACCCCGTCGTCTCTAACAAGCCTTCGACTCCGATCAAGCACAAAAGCTCGGAGAAGAAGACCGAAGCGTCATCACCCATCGCCTTTGACAAACATCCACTCCATCCACGAAGAAGAAAGCTTGGAGAGGAACACCCGAAGCGTCGCTACACCCGTCATCTTCAAAGCAAAGCCGACGCTACAACTGTCGCACGGAGATCGGTGCTACCCTCGCCGTCATGAAAGAAACCCTTCGAATCCGATCACGCCAAAGAAGCCCGGAGAAGAAGAAAAGCAAAGTCGTCGTTACACCCGTCGTCTTCAAAGCAAAGCCACCGCTACAACCATCGCACGGAGATCGATGTCACCCTTGCCGTCTTCAAAGGAATCCTTCAACTCCGATCACGCCAAAGAAGCCCAGAGAAGAAGAAAAGTCAAGCCGATACCTAAACTATCGAGGAAGCCAGAAGCATTGAAGAAGTAGCCACCGCCATTCGAGAAGAAGATCGAGTTGACGCTGAAGCAAAAGCCCACGCAAGAAGCCAAAGCAAAATCCCCGGTAAAGCTCGCGCCAAAGAAACGCAAGTGCCAAAGCCAAGCGACTACGCCGGTCACGAGCAAAAGCACCGCACGTTCTAGCCGATACACGCAAAGTCCGAAAGAACGAAAGCATCGTAAGTCTCCCCTCGTCTATGTCCAAGCGCAAGCACCAAAGCAAAGCAAAAGCCAGAGTCACGCCAAAGCCAAGCCAAAGCTGAAAGCCAAAGCCAAAGCCGACACCAAAAGCACGATCGATGCCGCGAACCGACGATCAAGGACACCAAGGTCTAGCAAGGATCGAGAAAGACACGAAGATCGAGAAGCGACGTCGAAAACCCCTAGCCAAGAAAGCGCGAAGCACGAGAGGGACAAAAGCAACGGCGGATATTCCTTAGCCTCTCAAAGAACCCTCACCCTGTAAAGACCTCTGTCCTGGGCAGCCCCTTCAGAGCTCTCGCACGAATACCACATGGAGACGCGGATCAAAGGGACCCTCCAGAGGATCTCTCCCACAATCTCCTGATCAATATTCGCCACACCCGGCTCACCATCCCCGAGTCCCTGGGTCCCGGCCTTCTATAATCTTCGTGTGTTTGCAATAAAGATGACCCGGATCTTTTTTCTGCGCATACAGATTTCTGGCACGCCCGGTGGGACATCCTCTCCTTTCATCCGTACGGCTGAAGAAGTTGCTTCAAGTTCGCAATGGCCGGGACAACCAATTATGCGTTTGCTCCAAGCCTTTCACCAATCACCGAGTCTCTACTACTCTGACACGGTGATCCGGCAAACCCGGAGGGTGATGCTCCCTCGATGGTGCGTGTCTATACTCAGTGTACTTGAACTTTTGCGAATATCTTCATGCCAGAAATTGCTGCTGAAGATGCTCGCCAAAGCGCCGACGAGGCCGTGGTGCATGAAGGAAGAAGCCTTGATCCTGGAGTCCATGTCCAGAAGTTTGGGGAGGACCAGCCCCAACCTCGAGCCCATTTGGGTTCTCTGGCGGACGTCTCACCTCCTCTGCAGGGGGCAAACATCCGTCATCAACCAGAAGCAAGTCGGTGTAACTATATCTCCGACGATGATGGCGAGGATGCAAGCATGCAACATCGGGACGTCCTCCGTCATCATCCCTCGTCCGCTCTTCAGCTCCAAGTCATGCAAATGGGTGAACATATAGCGCAGATTACTCGGCTGATGGAGGAGAAGGATCGTCACATCAACACTCTGCTTCAAAAGCTAAGAGCAAAGGATGCTGCAGCAGTCGATCAACCTCTTGCTTCTCCAATAGCCGCTCCAGCTCCGTCTTCAACTCCCGCTCCTGCAGAGGTTATTCTGATAATTCAAGCGGTTACTCCAGTACTCTCCTCGGTTCCCATCTCGGTGGAAGTCGTCTCTCTAGCACCAGTCTCGATGGCCACATAACCTCCGACGACAGCAACAATGAATGCCCAGCAAATACAAGCGTTGGTAGCCGACATGATGCGCTCCCACGGCAGTGGTCTTCCTCCGATCACGGTGGCATACTCGAAGCCCTACACCGTAAGGATCCAGTAGCTGCGCTTCCCCATCGGGTTCCAGCCACCAAAGTTCCAGCACTTCGACAGGAAGGGAAATCCAAAACAGCACATCACTCACTTCATCAAAACCTGCAACAATGCTGGCACATATGGCGACGAGATGGTGAAGCAGTTCGTTCACACCCTCAAGGGTAACGCGTTCGACTGGTATATGGATCTTCCTCCAGGATCTACCGATAGCTGGGATCAGATAGAGAGAGAGAGTTCCTCAATCGCTTCTACAGCACCAGACGCACCGTCAGCATGACCGAACTTACTACCGTCAAGCAAAGAAAGGACAAGCCGGTGATCGACTACATCGACCGATGAAGGAATATCATGCTGAATTCACGAGATCGTTTGTCTGAAGACTCGACCATCGAGATGTGCACCCAAGGCATGCATTGGGGCCTGCTCTACATCCTCAAAGGGATCAAGCCTCGGTCCTTCGAAGAACTCGTAACTCGGGCTCACGACATGGAACTCAGCCTAGCAAACCGTGGAGACTCAAAGAACGAGGACTTCCTGAAGGTGGAGAAGAAGGATAAACCATCGGCACCGAAACCGAAGCAAGTCAACGTTGCCGACGTCGCTTTGACCTCCAAGCCACTCAAGATCGGTGGTAAGTCGGATCAGAGAAAGGGAGCCGCCATACCACCGCCTCCGCCGTAAAGATAAAGGATGACTCTCGAGGAGCTCGAAGCAAAGGAGTACCCCTTCCCGGACTCAGAAGTCTCCTCCATGTTTAATCAGTTGCTACATGAGAAGATGATAGAGCTTCCTCCCTCAAAGAGACCCGAGCAGATGCATCACGTCGATGACCCTCTCTTCTGCAAATACCATCGAGTGGTAAGTCATCCCATCGAAGGGTGCTTCGTCTTCAAAGAAAGAATCATGGCACTCGCAAAACAAAGGAAGATAGAGATCGACTCCGGGAAGGTCGCTACGGCCAACATGACGTCCATTACTTTCGGTTCCTTCCCGCCGGTATGCGTTGATGCACGAAAAGGAGCACCCAAATTGCACGTCAACCATCAAAGGCCAATCGCGGAGTCAGCTTCACAACTGAAGATTTCGAAGCGACAATAACGTGCTCCTATGCTCGTTGAGGAGGAAACGCCATTGCCCCGGGGGCAACCATGGCCCACATCAGCACCTCTCCCAAGCAAAGTCACATCTCAATATACTCTCCAATAGAGGTATGAGCAAGGAGATCCAGAAGTCGGTTTGCTGGGCCAACCTTCGGGCAAATTCTACTATTATGTCCTCTACTCAAAACCTCCATCCATTTCGATCAAAGAAATCAAGCCCACCGGCTGGGGATCGAAAGACGAGCCAGGGGAGCCTCCGAAAGAGCGAGCCCCTCCTAGTCAAGCTACATCCCAATGTGCTCTCGAGAAGAGATACGAGCAAGGAGATCTAGAAGTCGATCTGCTATGCCAGACCTCGGGAAAGTTTGACTATTATGTCCTCTACTCAAAACCTCCATCCATTTCGATCGAAGAAATAAAGCCCACCGGTTGGGGATCAGAAGACAAGCCAGTAAAGCCTCCGGAAGAACAAGTTTCTCTGCCTGATAAGGAACCAGCTGCTGCTGCCGATCATCATCTTAGCAGGGGAGAATCCACTGACGAAGTGACATGGGTCATCTACCCCGGCGACGCAGGCCACGGGAAGCAAGGCAACATAAGCAAGACCGGGTGGTAAGGAGATTTCCCGAGCGAAGGACTTACAAGAAGAAAAGCAAGACTCCAGAAAGAAAGGTGTTCAAAGTGCCGCCAGCAGATCCATATGATCTCCTCCAGCAAAGCCTTCTAAAACCAGCAACATTGCAAGAATTCTTCCCCGATTACTTCCTCCCAGTCGATCAGCACATCAAGGTCTCTTGTTGCATGGTCGAAGTTCATAAGATATCGGAAGGAAAGGGCGAAATCGAAACTTCTGAAGAAGGCGACTCCACCGACGAGAGAGACGACTCTGACAAAGAGGGCACTGCCTCTCACGACGAGGCAGTGCTGCATTTGCCGCTCGTAGAAGCTTTGCACCTCCCGAAGAAAGCTCGCCTAGCAATGTCTGCGACCTTGGCAGAACCAGACAGCTATAGAAAGAAAAGGAAGGATGGCGAGAAGGGCAAGACTGTGGCCTCATGCGACGCAACGATAACCTTCTCGGATGAAGATTTGCAACTCAGAACACGATTACACAATCGGCCCATCTACCTTTCGGGATACATCAAAGAGAAGTCGGTGAATCGAATCCTGCTAGACTGTGGCTCCACCGTCAACATCATACCCATCCAGACGATGCGGCAACTCGGCATCACCAATGACCAGCTCTCGCACAGCTAGCTGGTCATTCAAGGGTTCAACCAGGGTGGGCAGTCCACTATCGGAATCATCCGCCTAAAGCTTTCAATCGGCCCACTCGACACAACGGTCCTCTTCCATATCATTGATTGCCAGACGTTGTATCGCCTCTTGTTGGGAAGACCATGGCTATATGAGGACGATATTGTAGTATCCACTTGTCATCAGTGTCTTAGGTACTACGAGGAAGGCATGGAGAAGTGCATCGTCGCTGATGATAAGCCGTTCAATAAAGCCGAAGCACATCTGGCTGACGCCAAGTTCTATCAAGCGAAAGACCTGGTCGCGGATGCCCTTCCAGCCAAAGCTCCTCGAACCCTAAAAACTGAAGAAACCAAGTAAACTAAAGACTTCTCCACCTGCAAATCCAATGCAACCTTCCGACAAGGCGAGACTCGAGGTCCAAGAAGCGTCAAAATCAAGACGAAGGATGTGTATCAGTTCCAAGCCAAGAGCAATAAAACATACCCCGTTGCCCGTCCAAGCGACGCCAGTCCTGCGTCTCGCACCTCAGTGGCTTCGTAAATCCGAGCGACCGCCTTCTACTCCGGCAAGAAAGCTGGTCCCGCCATTATCACAGGCCAATGTCATCACTCTGCAAGAAATGACGTTGCCATTATATAGTCTAACGCAAGCTCCAAACCTGAGCGAACTTGTCGAATCTGTCGACCCTAATCAACTCGAATTTAAGCCAAAAGGGAGTTAGGGGCAAAACGCTGCCAAGTTGATGTTCAAAGCCGGCTACAACAAAGAAAGCGCCATGGGTACACTTCCCCCAGCAGCAACGCCACATGGGATGACGAGGACTCAAGCTTGGCTATTTCAAAGCGGTGAACAAATCCTCCTGAACCGCCGAGGCATCGGCTCCAGTCAAACCCCGATGGTTGTCAAGATTGCAACGAAGAAGACCTTCACCTACAACTACATTGGGGCGAAGATGGTAGACGAAGCAGCTGAAGGATCGACAATCTCCGATGCACACTCTACCTACGCCAGCCGTCCCGATAGCAAAAGAAGACAACGACGGGCTCGATGCCAAGCCTTACTCCAGAAGCAAAACAAAAGCAGTCAAAGCTGGTCGAATGTAAAGCGTACATCCATATTTGAAAGTCTCGGGCCAGTCAAGCAACCAAAGAAGAAGTCGATGTTCGACCGTTTGGGAATGCCAGTCGAGGATGTCGTTTCAACACCCGCCCACCCATCCATGGTAGCCATCAATCATATCTCCATTATCGAAACTGACAACGGTGATACTTCTACTTCGGACGACGAGTTGCAAGAAGCCCCGCCGGTCCTCGAAGAAGGGGGGCAGTCCACCGTTAATGACTTAAAGGAAATCAACTTGGGCATAGAAACGGAGCCTCGGTCTATATTCGTCAGCACACTCTTGACTCCTGAAGAAGAAGCTACATATATCAAGCTGCTCAAAGAATATAGAGATGTCTTCGCATGGTCCTACATGGAGATGCCGGGTCTCGATCCCAAAATCGCAGTGCACCAGCTCAGCGTCAAATATGGAGCTAGCGCCATCAAGCAAGGACAAAGATGCTACCGGCCAGAGCTGGTGCCCCAAATAGAAGTCGAAGTAAATAAGCTAATTGAAGCCGGCTTCATCCGAGAGGTCAAGTACCCGACATGGATCTCCAGTGTCGTTCCAGTCAAAAAGAAGAATGGTCAAATCAGAGTGTGCATAGACTTCAGAGATTTGAACAATGCATGTCCGAAGGATGACTTTCCATTGCCAATTACAGAGCTAATGGTGGACGCGACGATAGGCCACAAAGTGCTAACTTTCATGGATGGATCCTCAGGCTACAACCAGATCCGGATGGTACCCAAAGATGAAGAGCTCACAGCATTCCGCACACCAAAGGGAATATACTGCTACAAAGTTATGCCATTCGGCTTGAAAAACACAGGAGCCACCTACCAACGGGCTATGCAGAGAATCTTCGACGATATTCTTCATCAAAATGTGGAGTGCTACGTCGATGACCTTGTTGTGAAATCTAAGAAGAAGTCGGCACATCTGCAAGATCTAGAGCTAATCTTCAAACGGCTTCGAAGGTACCAACTCCGCATGAATCCACTCAAGTGTGCATTCGACATCTCCTCAGGCAAGTTCCTTGGCTTCGTCGTACGACATCGAGACATTGAGATAGATCAATCCAAAATTGATGCTATAGTCAATATGCCCGCATCAAAGATAGTGCGAGACCTCAAAGGGTCTAAGGGCACTTGGCGAATATTCAAAGATTCATCGCCAACCTAGCTGAAAAATGCCATCCGTTCAGTCGCCTCATGAAGAAAGGAGCGTCGTTCAAATGGGATGATGCTTGCCAGGAAGCTCTCCAAAACATCAAAGCCTATCTACTGAAGCCACCAGTTCTATCGGTGCCAGTTCAAGGAAGGCCGCTGATCCTTTACATTAGTGCCCAGGAGCAATCCTTGGGGGCACTCTTGGCCCAAGACAACGAGCTGGGCAAGGAAACGACATGCTACTACTTGAGCCGTACTCTCGTCGGTGCAAATCTAAACTACTCCCCAATTGAGAAGGTCTGCCTGGCGCTCATCTTTGCTACAAAGAAGCTGCGACACTACATGCTAGCTCACACCGTTAGACTCATCTCGAAGGCTGACCCCCTCAAATACATCATGTCAAAGCCAGTGCTCTCCGGACCATGGCGAAGTGGGCACTACTACTCCTTGAGTTTGACATCACCTTCGTGCCACAGAAGGCAGTCAAAGGGCAAGCTCTCGCAGACTTCCTTGCAGAATATCCCCTCCCGATAGAATAGGAACAATCAGAAGATCTCCCAGACGAAGAAGTGTTCTCCATCGGTATCGCCCCCTCCTGGAAGATGTTCTTTGACAGCGCAGCAAGACAAGACATAGCAGGAGCTGGGGTCATCTTCATTACTCCAAACGACGAGATACTCTCCTTCTTATTTCTATTGTCGGAACCATGCTCCAACAACGTGGCGGAGTATCAAGCCCTACTCATCGGCCTCGAAATCGCCAACGATATGAAGCTTCAGGGACTCAAGATTTTCGATGATTCTCAGCTCGTCAGTCTTGGGGGCATACGAAGTCAACAAGGAAGACCTTAGTGTCACTACACTCGTGAGTCTTGAAACTCCTTGGCAAACTCAAGTCTTGGGGGCATACGAAGTCAACAAGGAAGACCTTAGTGTCACTACACTCGCGAGTCTTGAAACTCCTTGGCAAACTCAAGGCTGCTTCTATTCAGCATGTCTCTAGAAATCTTAACCAGCAGGCCGACGCGCTCGCGAACTTGGTGGCTATACTCCCATTTCCAGAAGAACGTCAGCTCATTGTCCCCGTTTGCAGAAGAATCATGATCACCCAAGAAGAAGGCCCTATCGGAATTTCAGTCCAAGCCAATGCGGTGCACGTCCTCAAAATTGAAGAGCAAGATTGGAGGCAACCTTTCGTGGATTATCTCATCCGTGGTAAACTCTCCGATGTTCCAAAGCGCAAAGTTGACATTCGTCGACGGTCTCTGAAGTTCCACTACTTCAACAACGAGCTGTACCGCCGAAGTTACGATGACACGCTCCTGAGGTGTCTCGCAAAGGAAGAGGCAGAAGCAGCACTGGAAGAAGCACGCTGGAATCTATGACTCGCACCAGTTCGGTCTAAAGCTTCATTTTCGCATCAGGAGGATGGGCTATTATTGGCCCACCATGATTAAGGATAGCTTGGAGTTCACGAAGAAATATCACGCTTACCAGCTACACGGAGATTACATCCGTCAACCACCGGAGCCTTTGCACCCAACAATCGTGTCGTGGCCCTTCGACGGATGGGGATTCGACATTGTTGGTCCCCTGCCCAAGTCATCCAAGCAACATCTTTACATTCTGGCAGCAACAGACTACTTTTCCAAATGGGCTGAAGCAATACCTCTACGGGAAGTTATAAGGCACTCCGTCATCAGCTTTATCCAGAATGACATCATCTTCCGATACGGAGTCCCTTGCTACATCGTAACGGACAATGGGAAGCAATTCAAAAATGCTATTGTCATCCAATTCTGTGCCAAGTATGACATTAAGCAGAAGTGCTCGACAATGTACAATGCTCTAGCCAACGGTCTGGCAGAGACCTTCAACAAGACTCTTTGCAAGCTGCTGGAGAAAACTGTCTCAAAGACAAAGAATGACTGGCACGAATGCATGGGCGAAGCACTATGGGCCTACCGCACGTCCTTTCATACTCCAACATAAAGCAACTTCGTACTCCTTCATCTATGGAGTAGAAGCCATTCTTCCGCTCGAGCTCCAGATCCCATCGCTCAGGATAGTAATCCAGGAAGGCCTCACCAGCGACGACAATGCCCAGCTCCGCCTAGCAGAATTGGAGGCCCTGGATGAAAGGCGCCTCAAAGCTCAGCAATGTCTGGAGTGTTATCAAGCCAAACTGACTCGCGCCTTCAACAAGAAGATCCGTCCTCGATCCTTCCAAACAGGAGAACTGGTGCTGGTAGTCAAACTCCCCATCATTCTCTCGCATCGAGGAGGGAAAAAGTTCGACACCAAATAGGATGGACCGCATTCCATCAAAGAAGTCTACTCCAATGGCGCCTACCTCCTCGCCATGCCAGAAGGGCTCATACTCGGCCCTATCAATGACAAGTACCTCAAAAGGTACTATGCCTAAAGCAAGGTCACACTCCTTGCAAAAAAAAAAAAAAGAAAAAGAAAAAAAATAGAATAAACGAACTACGTGCGACTTGATCCCTCTCAGTAGGGTACGTAGGCAGCCTACAAAGGTTCAGTCCAGAAAAAAAAAAAATCCCAACATCGTCCTAGGAGGCTAGTCCAGAGGCAAATGAGTGCATAACCACCAATCTGGTCAGCAAACTAAAGGATGACAAGAAAGTCAAAGTTCTTGAGGCGCTGAAGTAGCTCGCCTCCCACAGCTTACACGCGCTGCAACTCCAGGGGTAGAGAAGCCGTCAACTTCCGATGCGTCGCCTGATATGCGTGCTGCTTCGCAAGGTTCACTCCGGAAGCCTTCTCGATCACTCCACCAACTTCCGGCACTTCGTCAGCTCTTCATGCCACCTCGCAAGCTCCTCTCCAGACGTCTTCTCGGTCGCTTGAGCTTTCCCCAAATGGAACTCCAGTTTCTAAAAGCGACGCACGAGTAGCAAGTCGAAGTCCTTAAGGCATCGAAGTGGCTCGCCTTCCGCAGCTTACACGCGCTGCAAATCCAGAGGTAGAAAAGCCATCAACTTCCGACGCATCGCCATTGTGGACGCGGAAAAAAGCACGGGTCGTCTTTATTGCGAATCACACGAGATTACAATTGTGGCCGGGACCCGGGTTGCTCGGGTGTAGCGAGTCCGGGTTGCGGCGAGTTTTGATCAGGGGATTATGGGAAAGATCTTCTGGGGGATCCCTTTGATCCGCGTCTCCACGTGGCGTTCGTGCGAGAGTTCTGAAGGGGCTGCCCAGGACAGGGGTTTTACAGGGAGAGGGTTTTGGAGAGGCTAAGGAATGTTCACCGTTGCTTTGTCCCTTCCGTGCTTCGCGCTTTCTCGGCTAGGGGGTTTTCGGCTTCGTTCCTCGGTCTTCGTGTCTTCCTCGTTCCTTGCTTGACCTCGGTGTCCTTGATCGTCGGTTCGCGGCGTCGATCGAGATTTTGGCGTCGGCTTTGGCTTTGGCTTTTTGGCTTTGGCTTGGCTCCGGCGTGGCTCTGGCTTTTGCTTTGCTTCGGCGCTTGCACTTGGACGTAGCTGGGAGAGACTTGCGATGCTTTCGTTCTTCCGGACTTCGCGTCGTATCGGCTAGAACGTGCGGTGCTTTTGCTCGTGGCCGGCGTAGTCGCTTGGCTTTGGCACTTGCTTTGCTTTGGCGCGGGCTTTACTGGGGCTTTACTTTGGCTTCTTGCGTTGCTTTAGCTTCGGCGTCTACTCGATCTTCTTCTTCGAACGACGTGGGCTACTCCTCCGGTGCTTCGACGGTTTACGTATCGACTGGACTTCTCTTCTTCTCCGGGCTTCTTTGGCGTGATCGGGGTCAAAGAATGCTTTTGAAGATGGTGGGGGTAGCACCGATCTCCGTGCGACGGTTGTAGCGTCGGCTTTTGTTGATGAAGACGACGGGGTAGTGACGCTTCAGATGATCTGTTCCAGCCTTTCTTCTTCGTGGATGGTGCAGATGTTTGTCGAAGACGACGGGGTGATGACGCTTCGCTTCTCTCCTCCGGGCTTTGGGGCTTGATCGGGATCGAGGACTTGTTGGAGACGACGGGGTAGTGCCGCTCCTCTTCTTCTCCGGGCTTTTGGGCTTGATCGGAGTCGAAGCTTGTTGGAGACGACGGGGTAGTGCCGCTCCTCTTCTTCTCCGGGCTTTTGGGCTTGATCGGAGTCGAAGCTTGTTGGAGACGACGGGGTAGTGCCGCTCCTCTTCTTCTCCGGCCTTTGCTTCTGGCGTCCTCGGAGTCGAAGGGTTCTTCTTCTCCGAGCTTTCTTCTTCGTGAACGGAGTCGAAGGGGTGATCTTCGTGCGTAAGGGCCTTCACGTTGATGAGGACTTTCAGTAAGCCGATCCCTCGGGACAGGCTTGACTGTCGTGCTTTCTTCTGCAGAGCTCTGGCGCTTCGTCTTCAATTTCTCGACCATTTTTTCCTTCCCCCACCCCCTCTATTTATAGGCAAAGAGGTGGGGAGAGAGATATGGAAACTCTTTAATTTTAAATCCCCTTGTATCTCTCTCATAATTACCCGGATTTTATTCATCCATTGATGAGGGGAATAACATTTAGTTGTTTTCCTTTTCTGGCGGGTGCAATTATGGCTGGACTTCGCACACGAAATCGATGGCGATCGGGCGCTTCGTCTTGTGCGTCGGATCGAGGGATCGGCGCAGATCCGCGTGTGCGCAGACGTCATACGCTACCTCCCCCCGCGCATGGCGGTATTTTTTCCTTTTCTTTCTTTTCTTTCCTTTTCTTCTCTTTCCTTTTTCTTTTCTTTCCTTTTTCTTTTCTTTCTTTCTTCTTTTCTTTCCTTGCAGGGCCGGCCAGCCCCTCCTTGGGGTTCGGTCCCCACTAGGGCCGGCCCTATAGGGTTCGGACCCTAGTAGGGGCCGGCCCCTCTTGGGGCGGGGTCCGAGTCCTATGCCGGCGCGCGCGAGTCGGGTCTGCGTGTCTGGTTTGCATCCACGTTGGCGCGAGCGAGTTGGGTCCGTGTGTCGGGTTTGCATCCGTATCGGCACACGTAAGTCGGGTTCGGGTCCGACGAAATTCGTGTGTCTACAAATGCCCCCTCAAGGACGAGTGCGTCGGTGAGAGCGTGTCGGGTTTGGACACGTAGGAATCGTAGAGCGCTTGTCCTTGATTCCTTTTGTGGGCAGGGTTGGGAGTCTATTTAAGGACCCCTACCCCCTTCTTCCGTCATTGCGTTTCTTTGCGAAGGTTCTGCCGGCTTCTGGAGACTGCTGTCGGAAGAGAGCTGCCTGGGTTTGCACGAGACTTGCTCTGTCTTCCCGGTGTCGCTTCTTTCGTCGGCCTTGTGCTTTTGCGTGACGGTTCTGCGGGCTTCTGAAGACCGTCGTCGAAAGTGTGCTGCCTGGGGTTGCACGAGACTTGCTCCGTCTTCCTGGTGTCGCTTCTTTCGTCGGCGGCGATGGTGCGCGATTTCGCGGTCGTTGCGAAGGCGGGTTCGAAGCGACGATGCGACGAGGCTTGCGGCGGGGAGGATGGAGGAGCGCGGCTGAGGTGCGGGTCGCCTTCGCCGCCTCTCTCTTCCTTCTTCTTCTTCTTCTTCTTCTTCTTTTTTTTTTTTTTTTTTTTTTTCCTTCCTTCTTCTTCGGTTCCGGGCTGCACGGGCAGCAGCGGCAGCAGCGCCGGCGCGGGGCGCGGCGGGGCCGGCGGCGCGCGGGGTTGCAGCGTGCGGTGGCGCGCGGGAGGCGGCGACGGCGCGCGGCGCGCGCGGCGGCCGGCGTGCAGGGTGGCGGGCGCGAGCGGATCGGGCGCGGGGGCCGGGTCCGGCGGCTGTGGGACCGAGTGGGTCGGGCTCGGGGGCCGGGTCCGGCGGCCGCGGGGGCCGGACGGGTCGGTCTCGGGGGCCGGGTTCGGCGGGCGCGGCGGCGGTTTCGTCGGGCTGCAGGCGAAGAAGAAGGAGAAGGAGGGGGGTGCGGGACCCCCCTCTTCCTTCTTTGCTGTTGGTCTCCAATTGGAAGGGGGCGAGGGGCCCGTGGGCCCCCCACTTGTTGACTCTTTTTTTTTTTTTTTTTTTGAACTTCGAAGGTGCCGATGATACCAGTGTCGGCTCGTGGCGCACGGGTCACGACACGGGTGTGGGCTGGTTGGAGAGTAATCTTGAATCGGGCAATCCTCTTGACAGGGGTGCAGGTCCTCTTTTTTTTTTTTTTTTTTTTTTTTTTTTTTTTTGGTGCGCTTGTCTTGACTTGCCTCCTTTCATGGTCCTCCAGGGCCCGCGTCTTCGAGAGTTTGACTTCCTCGGGCTGGATAGACGAGGATTTCTTCGACGGGAGGAGATGCCTTTGCTTTCCTTTCACTCGTGTGCGCCGTCACCGCAGCTCAAGGCGGGAAGACCTTCTGTCGTTGCTCCGTGTCTTTGTGCACGAGCGCATCACGGAAGATAGGGTCGCGGATGCGACTTGCGGGATGCTGAAATTAAGCGAGAAGATCCATACTGACGAAGGGATCTCCATGAAGCTTCTGCGGCCGAGTTTGAGTCTTCCGTTCCATCATTGTGGTGAAGAGTTCGTGCCTACGCCAGTTGTTGCCTCGAAGATATGTGCTAGGCTGACCCGATGGGGCCCCGATTCTTGGCCTCGGGGGGACGTCCAGTACCTTTGCGGCTTTCGCGAGTGGATGGACGAGCTCTACGAGGTCTTTGGCGCGGAACCTGAGATGAACTTATTGGCCAAATTTCTGGCGCCGGCTCGTCGGGAGTACAGTCGTCCTGAGGGGATGTACCGTGCGCTTTGTGAGCTTTGGTGTCCGGAGACTAACACCTTCCTTACTGGGGCGGGGGAGATAGGCATCTCGCTTCGTGACGTCCATATCGTTTCTGGGTGCCCCGAGGTACGGAACTACTACCAAGAGGAGGTGCCTGCCTTGAAGGATCTGCTGGACAGCAGCTACGCTCCGAGTTCTTGCCTCCTTCTGTTCAAGGCACATGCTATCATTGCGGCGAGGGATCAATCCGATCGAGTGCGTCCTTCTTCTTGGGTCGATTTTTGGTTCAGAGGCGAGTATAGAGCTCCAGCGCCCTCAGCTCACCCGATATGGAAGATTGCTCAGATGCAGAGACCTCCGCTTCGCTCCTTTGTGAGGCCTATCGATTCCTTGGCTCGAGAGAAACACTCAATGGAGGGGAAGCAGTGCCCCTGGGAACTCCTTGGCCTGAAACGGGACAGCGAGGAGTGGCGATCGGTTTACCGGGCCACCGGGCTGGTCATCTTTCTTTGCCGGTTCGTGCTTCCGTGTTCTGGGGAGGCCATTCGTCCGGGGACCTTCCTTGCTGCTTCCAGGATGGAGAGGGGCGAGCTCTTCAATCTAGCCCCAGCCATACTATGCGCCTTGTATCGGGCTCTCAGCGGGACTTACTGGGACTTGTCTGGCTCAGATAAGGCCAAGGAGGAGCTTGGCCGGTCGGCTGCTTTCGGACCCTTGCATTATTTGTACGGCTGGATAGCTCTGCATTTCCCGAAGGGGATCTTTGCCAGGCGCGGGCATCCAGCCGAGCTACCTTTCCTACCCGGGGTAGGAGGGATCTTGAACGCCTTTATCAGTTGGGAGCGTCCGAAAGAGTGTGCTCGTGCCCTTTTGAGGAGGATGGGGAGCGTTGATTTTGAATTTCTATCGGAGCATTCGGTGCTGCCTTTGGAGAGGTCGACTGTGTACGACAATGACGGGCTCCCGGACAGCCTTTACTGGAATATGGTCAGCTGCCGTCCTGGCTACTTGGTCTGGCGCAAAGGAGATGTGGTGGAGGTGGAGCAGTACTCCCCCCATCGCTTTGCCCGTCAGCAGGGGTTTCGACAGGAAGTCCCTGGCATGCCTCAGCAGTTGCAGGGGCGTTTTAGTCCACAGGAGGGCTACCGTCTGTGGGCTTCTCTCTACGCTCGTTTTACTGGCAGTAGTTTCTTTCCTGGGGCCAAATCCGGATTTCGGGATGCCGCGACTCCGGAATACCGCCAGTGGGTTGAAGGGCGAGTTTCTCCTTTACTTGCGAGTTTTCCAGTCGACGTCTTGGTGAGTAGCGGGTTCAGGAATTTCTGCTTCAATCACTCTGCGGGAGTGGAGGACCGTCGCCTCCGACTGGGGCTTCAAAGAGCGCAGAGGAGCTGCAGTCGCCTTTCCAGTGCTCGTCGTGTCCCTTCTTCCGTTCCGGTGCTGGATGTCGAGCTTACTAGTGCCCCTGGGGCATTTCGTTTCCCAAAGGCCGAAGTTGAGGGTGCCCCTCCCAAGAGAAGAAAAATATGCATTCCTCGTGGGATGGTCCCGAGAGTTCCTTGTCTAACGGAGGACGCCAAGGAGCCTGGACTTCTGAAAGATGAGGTGATTCCTCCGTCTAGGACCGCTTCGTCTGACCACACAGGTATGGAGCTCTCTTCATTTTATTTGCCCTCTATGTTCAGGAAGTTTTATCATGCTGAGCACCGCTCCTTTCTTTTGACCAGATTCCGTTATAGTGGTAGAGCGCGGAGTGAGCTCTTCGAAGGTGCCTCTTGGGCATTCGTCTACCGGTGCTGCGCAGGAAGTGCCCGAACCCTGTGGGCTGGATATCCCTCCGGATGATTTGGATCTCCTCGGACTTTGCGGGGAGAACTTTCCTAGGGGTGACATTAACCTGGACGACATCGATGTCGATGCCCTGTCTTTTGGCGAGGAGGCTGAAGTCTCGAGCGTCGACAAGCGGCGTTCCCCGATGACTGTGCCCTCGTGTCCTTTGGTGGAGACGGTTGTTGCAGCGGTAGCGGCGGTTTCCCCGGTTCCGCCACCCTCGTTGGCGCAGGCGGCTCCTGTTGCGGCTGCAGTGGGGGTAAAGGTCCTGCCTACCTACTCCGAGGCGCCTCGCCCGGATTTGAGGCCGAGGAGCAGAGTCTCAGAGTTCCTTCTCGCGAGCTGTCGGCAGTATATCAAGTCGACGTTGGAGCCTTTCCAAACTGCCGGCCTTGGCGCCCTCCAGGACTGGTGGTCGACGGACGGTGCAGAGTTTTGCGCGAGCCTGGCAGAGTTCAAAGTTGACAGCTCTCTTTTCGCTGATCAGATGAACCTGCTCGTGACCGATAGCGAGGCTTATCGATCCCGGCGGGCTTTGCTGGAGGGGAGCTCCCTTTCTGAGCTGGAGGCCGCTGAGGCGAGTCTAAGTCAGTCCGAGCATCAACTTGCAGAAGCTACGTCCAGCCTATCGAAGGCTCAGAGGAAGTTGGAGTCTGCGCGCGCCTCACTTAGAAAGGCGGAGTCTCGTTTGGAGCGGGCTGAGGCCACGGAGGGCGCTTTGAAGGCGAGTCACTTGAGGCAGCAGTCGGACCTGGCAACCCGTCGCGAGCTTCTAGCTGCTCGTCCCGTGGAGCTTCAGAGAGTGGAGGCGACTAGGGAGGAGCTGCTGCGCCGTCTTCAAGCTCTGGACACCTTCTTTTAGTTCTTCCTTGTCCCATTGTGGTTTTCTTTTTCAGGACTTATGAAATGTACTACCTTCGCTTCATTAATAATATCGCCTCATTTTGCCACACCCTTTCCATGGAACTTTGTTGTCTCTTTCTTTTGGTCGGACTGAACCTGAAGTAACTTCTCAGGCTGCCTACGTACCCCCCTAAGGGGGATCAAGTCGCACGTAGTTCATTCATTTTTTTTTTTTTTTTTTTTTTTTTTTTTTTTTTTTTGAACAAGGGGTGTGGCCTTGCTTTAGGCATAGTACCTTTTGAGGTACTTGCTGTTGATGGGGCCGAGTGTCAGCCCTTCTGGCGTGGTGAGGAGGTAAGCGCCGTTGGAGTAGACTTCCTTGACGGAATGCGGGCCATCCCATTTGGCGTCAAATTTCTTCCCTCCTCGATGCGAGAGAATGATGGGGCGTTTGACCGCCAGCACTAGTTCCCCTATCTGGAATGATCGAGGACGAATCTTCTTGTTGAAGGCGCGAGAGAGCCTGGCCTGATAACACTCCAGCCGCTGTTGAGCTTCGAGGCGTCTTTCATCCAGTGCTTCCAATTCTGCCAGGCGGAGCTGGGCGTTGTCATCGCTGGTGAGGCCTTCCTGGACTGCTATTCTGAGTGACGGGATCTGGAGCTCGAGCGGAAGAACGGCTTCCACGCCATAGACGAGGGAATACGGCGTTGCTTGTGTCGGCGTGCGGAAGGATGTTCGGTAAGCCCATAGTGCTTCGCCCATGCGTTCGTGCCAATCTTTCTTTGTCTTCGAGACAGTTTTCTCCAGCAGCTTGCACAGAGTTTTGTTGAAGGCTTCTGCTAGACCGTTGGCCGGAGCGTTGTACATTGTCGAACAATTCTGCTTAATGTTGTACAATGCGCAGAACTGGCTGACGGCAGCATTCTTGAACTGCTTCCCATTATCTGTTACGATGTAGCGGGGGACTCCATAGCGGAAGATGATGTCGTTCTGGATAAAGCTGATGACGGAGTACTTTGTAACTTCCCTTAACGGTATCGCTTCAGCCCACTTGGAGAAGTAGTCCGTCGCCGCCAAGATGTAGAGATGTTGCTTGGATGACTTGGGCAGAGGACCGACGATGTCGAGACCCCATCCGTCGAAAGGCCAAGACGCGATTGTTGGGTGTAAAGGCTCTGAAGGTTGACGGATGTAGTCCCCGTGCATTTGGCAAGCTTGACATCTTCTCGCGTACTCCAAGCTGTCTTTGATCATGGTAGGCCAGTAGTATCCCATCCTCCTGACGCGAAAGTGAAGCTTCGGACCGGACTGGTGCGATCCACAAATTCCAGCGTGTACTTCTTCGAGCGCGGCTTCTGCTTCCTCTTTTGCGAGGCACCTCAGGAGTGTGCCGTCATAGCTTCGTCGGTACAGTTCGCCATTGAAGTGGTAGAACCTTAGAGATCGTCGACGGATGTCACTTTTGCGCTTCGGATCTTCGGGGAGTTTACCATGAACGAGATACTCCACAAACGGTTGCCTCCAGTCCTGATCTTTAATCTCGAGGACATGCACCGCGTTGGTTTGAACCGGTATTTCGGGCGGACCCTTTTCTTCGGTGATCACGAACCTCCTGCAGACGGGAACGACTAGCGAACGTTCATCTGGAAACGGGAGTGTAGCCGCCAGATTTGCAAGTGCGTCAGCCTGCTGGTTGAGGTTTCGGGAAACGTGCTGAATGGAAGCAGCCTTGAGTTTTTCAAGGAGCTTCACAGCTCGCGCATGCAACGGTACCAGATCTTCTTTGTTGACTTCGTATGCCCCCAGGACTTGCTGGATCACGAGTTGAGAGTCGCCAAAGATTTCCAGTCCTTGAAGCTTCATTTCGTCGGCCAGCTCGAGACCAATGAGTAGGGCTTGATATTCTGCCACGTTGTTGGAACATGCTTCCGAGAGCAGGAATGAGAAGGGGAGTATTTCGTTGTCCGGAGTGACAAAGATGACTCCGGCTCCTGCTATGTCCTGCCTAGCTGCGCCGTCGAAGAACATTTTCCAAGGCGGGGCGATGTCGACGGAGAACACTTTTTCATCTGGGAGATCTTCCGATAACTCCCATTCTGCCGGGAGAGGGTATTCTGCGAGGAAGTCCGCGAGGGCCTGCCCTTTAACCGCTTTCTGTGGCACGAAGGTGATGTCGAATTCAAGTAGCAGCAGGGCCCACTTGGCTAGACGTCCGGAAAGGACTGGTCTCGACATGATGTATTTGAGTGGGTCAGCCTTCGAGACGAGTCTGATGGTGTGAGCGAGCATGTAGTGTCGCAGCTTTTTCGTGGCGAAGATGAGCGCTAAGCAGACCTTCTCGATTGGGGAGTAATTCAGCTCCGCGCCGACGAGAGTGCGACTTAAGTAGTAGCAAGCTGTCTCCATGCCAAGTTCATTGTTCTGGGCCAGGAGTGCCCCCAAGGATTGCTCCTGGGCGGCGATGTAGAGGATGAGCGGCCTCCCTTGAACCGGTGCTGATAGGACTGGCGGCTTCAGTAGATATGCTTTGATGTTTTGGAGTGCTTCTTGGCACGCTTCATCCCATGTGAACGGCGCTCCTTTCTTCATGAGGCGGCTAAAAGGGTGGCACTTTCCAGCCAAGTTGGCGATGAATCTTCGGATATACGCCAAGTGCCCCTGGAGGCCTCTGAGGTCTCGCACCGTCTTTGGTGCAGGCATATTGACGATAGCATCAATTTTGGATTGATCTATCTCAATGCCACGATGTCGGACGACGAAGCCGAGGAATTTGCCCGAGGAGACTCCGAACGCGCACTTGAGCGGATTCATGCGGAGTTGGTACCTTCGAAGTCGTTTGAAGATTAGCTCAAGATCTTGTAGATGTGCCGACCTCTTCTTGGATTTTACTACGAGGTCGTCGACATAACACTCCACGTTTTGATGAAGAATGTCGTCGAAGATCTTCTGCATAGCTCGCTGGTAGGTGGCTCCCGCGTTCTTCAAGCCAAACGGCATTACCTTATAGCAGTAGATTCCTTTCGGTGTGCGGAATGCCGTGAGCTCCTCGTCCTTGGGTGCTATCCGAATCTGGTTGTAGCCCGATGATCCGTCCATGAAAGTGAGCACCTCGTGACCAGTCGTCGCATCGACCATTAGCTCCGTGATTGGCAAGGGAAAGTCGTCCTTTGGACATGCGTTGTTCAAGTCTCTGAAGTCCACGCACACTCGGATTTGGCCGTTCTTCTTTTTGACGGGGACGACGCTAGAGATCCATGTCGGGTACTTGACCTCTCGAATGAAGCCGGCTTCGATCAATTTGTTGACTTCGCCTTCTATTTGGGGTATCAGTTCTGGCCGGTAGCGTCTTTGTCCTTGCTTGATAGCGCTGGCTCCGTGTTTGACGCTGAGCTGGTGCACTGCGATTTTTGGATCGAGGCCCGGCATCTCCTTGTAGGACCATGCGAAGACGTCTCTGTATTCTTTAAGCAGTTTGATGTATGCGGCTTCTTCCTCAGGAGTCAAGAGCGTGCTGACGAATGTAGGCCGAGGCTCCGTCTCCGTGCCCAAGTTGATTTCCTTCAAGTCATCAACGGTGGACTGCCCCCCTTCTTCGAGGACTGGCGGGGCATCGGGCAACTCGTCGTCCGAAGTAGAAGTGTCACCGTTGTCGGGATCCGTAATGGATATATGATTGACGGCGGCCATGGGTGGGTGGGTGGGCGTTGAAACGAAGTCCTCGATCGGGATCCCTAAACGATCGAACGCCGACTTCTTCTTTGATTGTTTGACTGGCCCGAGCCTCTCGAATACGGATTTGCGTTTTCGGTTCGACCAGTCTTTACCACCTCTGGTTTGCTGCCGGAGCAAGGCTTGGCATCGAACCCGTTGTCGTCTTCTCCTGCTGTCTGGACGGCTGAGGTAGGTAGAGCGTGCATCGGAGATTGTCGATTCTTCGGCCGCTTCATCTACCATCCTCGCCTCGATGTAGTTTGAGGTGAAGGTCTTCTTTGCTGCGGTTCTGATAACCAACGGAGCTTGACTGGAGCCGATGCCTCGGCGGTTCGGGGGAATTTGCTCGCCGTTTTGGAACAGCCGAGCTTGAGTTCTTGTCATCCCATGTGGAGTTGCTGCTGGTGGGAGTGTGCCCATGGCACTTTCCTCGTTGTAGCCAGCTCTAAACAGCAACTTGGCAGCATTTTGCCCCCAACTCCCTTCTGGTTTGAATCCGAGTTGCTCGAGGTCTGCTGACTTGACAGGTCTGCTCGGGTTCGGAGCTTGCGTCAGACTAGGTAGTGGCATCGTCATTCCTTGCAGAGTGATGACATTGGCCTGAGATAGCGTCGGGGCCATCTTCCTCGTCGGAGTAGAAGGCGATCGTTCGGATTTACGGAGCCACTGAGGCGCGAGACGCAGGATAGGCACCGTTTGGATTGGCAACGGGGTATGTTGCGTTGCTCTTGGCTCGAAGCTGATGCGCATCCTTTGCCTAGGTTTCGGCGTTCCTTGGATCTTGAGTCTTGCCTCATCAGAGGGTGGCACCGAATTTGCGGGAAGTGGAGTCTTGTCCTGCTTCACTTCTTCAATCTTTTGAGCTCAAGGAGCTTTAGCTGGAAGAACTTCCGCGACCAGGCCCTTTGCTTGGTAGAATTTAGCGTCGGCCAGGTGTGCCTCGGCCTCGTTGAATGGCTTGTCGTCCGCAACTATGCACCTCTCCACGCCTTCTTCGTAGTACTTGAGGCACTGGTGCCAGGTGGATACCACGACGCCGTTCTCGTGCAGCCATGGTCTTCCTAACAGGAGACGATATGATGTCTGGCAGTCGATGATGTGGAAGAGGACCGTTGTATCCAGCGGGCCGATTGACAGCTTCAGGCGAATGATTCCAACGGTGGACTGTCCGCCCTGGTTGAAGCCTTGAATGACCAACTGACTCGGTGAGAGCTGGTCGTTGGTGATGCCGAGTTGGCGCATCGTCTGGATGGGCATGATGTTGACGGCGGAGCCGCAGTCCAACAGGATTCGGTTCACTGGCTTCTCCTTGATGTATCCCGAGACGTAAAGAGGCCGGTTGTGCAATCGCGTCCCGAGTTGCAGGTCATCGTCCGAAAAGGTTATCGTTGCGTCACACGAGGCTGCAGCCTTGCGCTTCTGGTCGCCCTTCCTCTTCCTGCTGTAGCTATCCGGATCGGCCAAGGCCGCAGCCATTGCCAGGCGAGCCTTCTTCGGGAGATGCAAGGCTTCTACAAGCGGCATGTGCAGTATTGCTTCGTCTTGAGAGGCTGTGCCCCCTTTGTCGGAATCGTCTCCCTCATCGGTGGAGTCGTCTTCTTCAGAAGCTTCGCTTTCATTATTTCCTTCCGTCGCCTCATGGACTTCGACCATGCAACAAGATACCTTGATGTGTTGGTCCGCTAGGAGGAAGTGATCCGGGAAGAACTCTTGCAAAGTTGTCGGCTCTGGAAGACTCTGCTGAAGGATGTCGTCTCGGCTTGCTGGCGGCACTTTGAACGCCTTCCTCCCCGGAGCCTTGCTTTTCTTCTTGTAGGTCTTCCGCTTGGTGAATCCCCTCATCATACGGTCTTGTTTGAGCTTCTTTTCTTGCCATGGCTTTCGTCGCCGCGGTAACATGACCCATGCTTCTTCGTCAGTGGATTCCCCTTCGCTGGGATGATGGTCGACAGCAGCAACTGGTTTCTTTGATGATACTGGCTCGTCTTCCGATCCCCAGCCGGTGGGCTTGATTTCGTTGATCGAAACGGACGGAGGCCTTGAGTAGAGGACGTAATAGTCGAACTTCCCTGAAGGCTGGCCTAGCAGACCGACTTCCGGATCTCCTTGCTCGTATCTCCTTTGGAGCGCTCGTTGGGATGTATCATTGCTTGGAAGAGGTGCTGGCGTGAGCGATGATTGCCCCCAGGGCAGCGGTGTCTCCTCCTCGGTGAGCGCAGGAGTACGTTGACGTCGCTTCGAGACTTTCGGCCGGGAAGTTGACTTAGCGATTGGAGCTTGCCGGTTGATGCGCAGTTTGGGCATGCTTCGTCGGGCAGCGACGGGTACTGGCGAGAAGGAGCCGAAGGTGATGGACGTCATGTTGGCCGTAGCAACCTCCCCGGAGTCGATCTCTATCTTCCCTTGCTTAGCGAGCGCCATGATTCTTTCCTTGAAGACGAAGCATCTTTCGATGGGATGACTCACCACCCGGTGGTATTTGCAGAAGAGAGGGTCGTCGACGCGATGCATCTGCTCGGGCCTCTTCGAAGGAGGGAGCTCTATCATCTTTTCTTGCAGCAGTTGGTCGAACATGGAGGAGACTTCCGAGTCTGGGAAAGGGTACTCCTTGGCTTCGAGTTCTTCTAGAGTCATCCTTTGTCTCGGAGGCGGAGGCGGTGGTATGGCGACTCCTTTCTTCTGATCTGGCTTGCCACCGATCTTGAGCGGCTTGGAGGTTAAAGCGACGTCAGCAACATTGACTTGCTTTAGTTTCGTTGCCGGTGGCTTGTCCTTCTTTTCTATCTTCAAAAAGTCCTTGTTCTTCGAGTCCCCGCGGTTTGCTAGACTGAGTTCCATGTCATGAGCCCGAGTTGCGAGTTCTTCGAAAGACCGAGGCTTGATACCTTTGAGGATGTAAAGCAGACCCCAGTGCATGCCTTGGGTGCACATCTCGATGGCCGAGTCTTCAGACAAGCGGTCTCGTGAATTCAGCGCGAGGTTCCTCCACCTGTCGATGTAGTCGATCACTGGCTCGTCTTTCCTTTGTTTGACGGCGGTGAGTTCGGTCATACTGACTGTACGTCTGGTGCTGTAGAAGCGATTGAGGAACTCCCTTTCCATCTGGTCCCAGCTGTCGATGGTCCCTGCAGGAAGATCAACGTACCAGTCGAACGCGTTGCCTTTGAGGGTGCGAACGAATTGCTTCACCATCTCGTCGCCATATGTGCCGGCATTATTGCAGGTCTCGATGAAGTGGGCGACGTGCTGTCTCGGATTTCCCTTTCCATCGAAGTGCTGAAACTTTGGCGGCTGGAATCCGACTGGGAAGCGTAGCTGCTGGATCCTCGTAGTGTAGGGCTTCGAGTATGCCGCCGTGATCGGAGGAAGGCTACTGCTGTGGGATCGCATCATGTCGGCTATCAATGCTTGGACTTGCTGAGCACTCATCGCAGCCGCTGCCGGAGGTTGTGTGGCCACCGAGGCTGGCATTGGGGAGACGACTTCCACTGGGATGGGAGCCGAAGAGAGCGCTGGAGTAACTGCTTGAATCGTCGGAACAACCTCTGTAGGAGCGGGAGTTGAAGACGGAACTGGAGCGGCTACTGGAGAAGCGACGGGTTGGCCGACTGGTGCAGCGTCCTTTGCGCTTAGCTTTCGGAGCAGAGTGTTGATGTGACGATCCTTCTCCTCCATTAGCCGAGTAATCTGCGCCATGTGCTCGTTCATCTGCATGACTTGGAGCTGAAGAGCGGACGGAGGATGGTGACGGAGAACGTCTTGGTGTTGCATGTTCGCATCCTCGCCATCATCATCGGAGACGTAGTTACGCCGACTTGCTTCCGGCTGATGATTGATGTTTGCCCCCTGCAGAGGAGGTGCAACGTCTGCTGGAGAACCCGAACGGGTTCGGGGTTGGGGCTGGTCCTCCCCAAACTTCTGGACATGGGCTCCAGGATCGAGGCTCGTTTCTTCATGCACCAGGGCCTCGTCGGTGCTTTGGCGAGCATCTTCGGTAGTAGCTTCTGGCACGAAGACGTCCGCAAGAGTCCGAGTACGCCGAGTGTAGACGCGCACCATTGGAGGAGCATCACCCTCCGGATTTACTGGATCACCGTGTCGGAGTAGAGGAGACTCGGCGATTGGTGAGAGGCTTGGAGCAAACGCATCGTTGTTTGTTCCGGCCATTGCAAACTTCAAGCAGCTTCTTCAACCGTACGGATGAAAGGAGAAGAGGTCCCACCGGGCGTGTCAGAAATCTGTGGACGCGGAAAAAAGCACGGGTCGTCTTTATTGCGAATCACACGAGATTACAATTGTGGCCGGGACCCGGGTTGCTCGGGTGTAGCGAGTCCGGGTTGCGGCGAGTTTTGATCAGGGGATTGTGGGAAAGATCTTCTGGGGGATCCCTTTGATCCGCGTCTCCACGTGGCGTTCGTGCGAGAGCTCTGAAGGGGCTGCCCAGGACAGGGGTTTTACAGGGAGAGGGTTTTGGAGAGGCTAAGGAATGTTCACCGTTGCTTTGTCCCTTCCGTGCTTCGCGCTTTCTCGGCTAGGGGGTTTTCGGCTTCGTTCCTCGGTCTTCGTGTCTTCCTCGTTCCTTGCTTGACCTCGGTGTCCTTGATCGTCGGTTCGCGGCGTCGATCGAGATTTTGGCGTCGGCTTTGGCTTTGGCTTTTTGGCTCTGGCTTGGCTCCGGCGTGGCTCTGGCTTTTGCTTTGCTTCGGCGCTTGCACTTGGACGTAGCTGGGAGAGACTTGCGATGCTTTCGTTCTTCCGGACTTCGCGTCGTATCGGCTAGAACGTGCGGTGCTTTTGCTCGTGGCCGGCGTAGTCGCTTGGCTTTGGCACTTGCTTTGCTTTGGCGCGGGCTTTACTGGGGCTTTACTTTGGCTTCTTGCGTTGCTTTAGCTTCGGCGTCTACTCGATCTTCTTCTTCGAACGACGTGGGCTACTCCTCCGGTGCTTCGATGGTTTACGTATCGACTGGACTTCTCTTCTTCTCCGGGCTTCTTTGGCGTGATCGGGGTCAAAGAATGCTTTTGAAGATGGTGGGGGTAGCACCGATCTCCGTGCGACGGTTGTAGCGTCGGCTTTTGTTGATGAAGACGACGGGGTAGTGACGCTTCAGATGATCTGTTCCAGCCTTTCTTCTTCGTGGATGGTGCAGATGTTTGTCGAAGACGACGGGGTGATGACGCTTCGCTTCTCTCCTCCGGGCTTTGGGGCTTGATCGGGATCGAGGACTTGTTGGAGACGACGGGGTAGTGCCGCTCCTCTTCTTCTCCGGGCTTTTGGGCTTGATCGGAGTCGAAGCTTGTTGGAGACGACGGGGTAGTGCCGCTCCTCTTCTTCTCCGGGCTTTTGGGCTTGATCGGAGTCGAAGCTTGTTGGAGACGACGGGGTAGTGCCGCTCCTCTTCTTCTCCGGCCTTTGCTTCTGGCGTCCTCGGAGTCGAAGGGTTCTTCTTCTCCGAGCTTTCTTCTTCGTGAACGGAGTCGAAGGGGTGATCTTCGTGCGCAAGGGCCTTCACGTTGATGAGGACTTTCAGTAAGCCGATCCCTCGGGACAGGCTTGACTGTGCCTCGTGAAGCCTTGGGTCGATGAAGAAGCGTGCTTTCTTCTGCAGAGCTCTGGCGCTTCGTCTTCAATTTCTCGACCATTTTTTCCTTCCCCCACCCCCTCTATTTATAGGCAAAGAGGTGGGGAGAGAGATATGGAAACTCTTTAATTTTAAATCCCCTTGTATCTCTCTCATAATTACCCGGATTTTATTCATCCATTGATGAGGGGAATAACATTTAGTTGTTTTCCTTTTCTGGCGGGTGCAATTATGGCTGGACTTCGCACACGAAATCGATGGCGATCGGGCGCTTCGTCTTGTGCGTCGGATCGAGGGATCGGCGCAGATCCGCGTGTGCGCAGACGTCATACGCTACCTCCCCCCGCGCATGGCGGTATTTTTTCCTTTTCTTTCTTTTCTTTCCTTTTCTTCTCTTTCCTTTTTCTTTTCTTTCCTTTTTCTTTTCTTTCTTTCTTCTTTTCTTTCCTTGCAGGGCCGGCCGGCCCCTCCTTGGGGTTCGGTCCCCACTAGGGCCGGCCCTATAGGGTTCGGACCCTAGTAGGGGCCGGCCCCTCTTGGGGCGGGGTCCGAGTCCTATGCCGGTGCGCGCGAGTCGGGTCTGCGTGTCTGGTTTGCATCCACGTTGGCGCGAGCGAGTTGGGTCCGTGTGTCGGGTTTGCATCCGTATCGGCACACGTAAGTCGGGTTCGGGTCCGACGAAATTCGTGTGTCTACAGCCATCTATGCATGCTGCTTCGCAAGGTTCACTCCGGAAGCCTTCTCGATCGCTCCACCAGCTTCCGGCACTCCGTCAGCCCTTCTCGCTATTTTGCAAACTCTGTTCCAGAAGTCTTCTTAGTCACTCGAGCATCCCCCAAACGGGACTTCGACTTCTGAAGCGACGCACGAACGGCCTCCACCTTCTTCTGCATCCGAACCAAGTCTGCAGTAGCAAGCGTATGAAGCCCCTCCAGCCGACGTCTCTCTCCTTCGGTTGCAGCTAAGCCCAAGGAAGCGTCCTCCAGCGAAGACCGTCATAAACAACGAAGCTCGCCACCCTCTAAGAAGGTGTGCGTCTACTCTGCAAACAAAAAGTCGTCCGCCTTGAAATCCGCCAGGCTTGTGCAAAAGATCGGGCCCATCTGAAGGTTGCCAGTCCCTCAAAGTCAAAGACCCGAAGGATTGGAACTACCACTGAAGTCAAATGCAGTAACCCGAAGATGGGCGGATACATCGGCGACAACCGCATCCTTTGCGACCTCAAAAAAAAAAAAAAGGAAGAAAATGAAAGAGTCACCTTCCCTGGCCTCCGACGTCTCTGTCTCGTCCTCACACCAAGCGATCGTTACCACACTCGGCTTCGTCTTGCCCTCTCGCCGTGCCGTTGTAATCACACTCCCACACCGAGAAGACGACAACACTCCGCTAAAGGATCATTCGTCTCAAAGTTGCAGAGGTACTAACCTTCCCCCCGAGGCTAGGAGTCGACACCACATCGGGTCAAACAGGAGCAGATCTCCGAAGCCACTACCGGTGCGGGCACAAAGTCTTCAGCGCAGTGGTGAAAAGGCAGGCTCAAACATGGGCGAAGGAGCTTCATGGAGATCACCTCGTCGGTGTAAACTTTCTCGCTCAGCTTCGGCATCCCACAACTCGCATCGGCGAATCCATCCTCTGTGATGCGCTCGTAGATAAGAATCCAAAGCATCGACAGAAGGTCTTTTCTCCTCGAAGTACGGAGGCGAAACACCCAAGTAAGGGGGAAGCGAAGGTACTTACTCCCACCGGAGAAGTCCTCAGCTATACGCCCCGGCAAGGCCAAACCCTCGAAGCTCGGGTCTTGAAAAGACACAAGGGGAAGCGAAGGTACTTACTCCCGTAAGAGAAGTCCTCAGCTATCCACCTCGGCGAATCCATCCTCTGTGATGCGCTCATAGATAGGAATCCAGAGCATCGACAAAAGGTCTTCTCTCCTCGAAGTATGGTAGCGGTACACCCGAGTAAGGGGGAAGCGAAGGTAGTTACTCCCGTCGGAGAAGCCCCCAGCTATACGCCCCGGCAAGGCCAAACCCTCGAAAGCTCGGATCCTGAAAAGACACAAGGAGAAGCAAGTCAAGTCAAGGCAAGCTAGAGGAGCCGCAAAAAAAAAAAACCGAGGGGCCCACAACCCCCTATTTCCCCATCCGGACCCGCACGGATAGCAAGGGTCGCAGTCCCCCTTCTTCTCCTACCTGATCAGGGAGCCTCGACCAAGCTGGAGCTGCAGCCGCCTGATAGCCCGGCCCCTGCTGACCTGCTCGAGGCACCCCTACGTCGCATGACATCCGCACACCACCCGTGCCGACACCACCCGTGTCGGCCACCTACCGCCGCCCGCCGTTGCTGTGTCACGCTCGTGCCCACTTGTGCCATCCACGTCACGCCGCCTCCGTAGACCCTTGCTCGGCTGGGACCCCGCTTGCACTAGACCCACAACCGGCCATCGCGCTGCTTCGTGTCACCCGCAGGTGAAACAACACCCGGCCCCGCAGTCGGCCTGCTCCCACTACGGATCCCACCGCTGCTGCTGCTGTTGTTCTCCGCACCCGACCGGCAGAGAAAGAGACAAACAAAAACAAAAGAAAGAAAGAAAGAAAGAAAGAAAGCTCCATAGCACCACCGTGTGCAAGAGGACCTCGCGGCCCCATCGCACACAGCAGCCCGTGAGCCCCCTTCCCCTACCTGACGGGCCAAAAAAAAAAAAGGGCCTTAGGGGATCGCAGCCCCCTTCCCGTACGAGACCACACAAGAGAGGGGGGGGGGGGGGACCCGCAGCCCCTCTCCCCCAATTGAAACCAGACAACAAGGGAGGGGAGGGGGCCCACAGCCCCCTCCTTCTTCTCCTCCGATCCAGTCGGGGGGGGGGGGGGGGGGGGGGGGGGCTCGGTCGAAGAAGGCGGCGAAGGCGGTCAACACCTCAGCCGCACTCCTTCGTCCTCCTCACCGCGGTCGTCGTCGCCCCGTCGCTTCGAGCCCGCCTTCGCAACAATCTTCAAGTCGCGCACCATCGTCACCGCCGCTGACAAAAGAGGCGACACCGGGAAGACGGAGCAAGTCGCATGCAACCCCAGGCAGCACTCGTCCGACGACGATCTCCAAAAGCCAACAGAGTCTTCGCAAGAGCAAGGTGTTGAATGAAGAGGGTAGGGGCCCTTAAAAAAGCCACCAAGCCCATCCAAGAAAGGAATCAAGGACAAGTGCTCCGCGTTTCGTACGTACACAAGTACTCCGCGTTTCCGCCAGCGCACTTATCCTTGAGGGGGCACTTGTAGACACACAAATTGTGTCTAACCCGGACCCGACTCGCATGCACCTATGCGGAGGCAAACCCGACACGCACTCGGACCCGGACCCGACTTGCATGCACCAATGCGGAGGCAAACCCGACACGCACTCGGACCCGGACCCGACTTGCATGCACTGACTCGGAGGCAAACCCGACACGCAAACCGGACTCGACTCGCACCAAACAAGGAGCCGGGTGGGCCCATCCCCAAATGGGGCCCACCCGACCCCCTTATAGAAATCCGAACCCCTAAGGGGGGTGGCCGGCCATGCAAGAAAAGAAAAGAAGGAAAAGAAAGAAATAAAGAAAAGAAAGGAAAGAAAAGAAAAGGAAAGAAAAGACCAAAAAGGAAACAAATACCGCTATGCGCGGGGGGAGGTTGCGTATGACGTCTACGTAAGTGTGGATCTGCACCGATCCCTCGATCCGATGGACATGAAACGAAGCCGGGTCGCCATCAACTTTATGTGCAAGATTCAAAATAAATCCAAAAATGATTGAGCCATAATTACCCCGCCAGAAAAGGAAAGCAAATAAAGGTTTATTCCCCTCTTCAATTGAAGAATAAATCTTGGGTAATTATGGGAGAGATATTAAAGGGATCCAAATAAACTTCCCATATCTCTCCCCTCCCCCCTTCACCTATAAATAGAGGGGGAGGGGGAAGGCTGAAAAGGTCGGAAGCTGAAGACAAAGTGAAGAAGCTCTGCAGAGGAGGAGACGCGCCCTTCATTGACCCAAGGCTTCACGAGGCACGAACAAGCCTATCCCTTCGGGACCGACTTAGTCCATTGAAAGCCCTCATCAAAGTGAAGACCCTTGCACAAGAAGACCAAGCCTTCGACTCCGTGCACGAAGAAGAAAGCTCGGAGAAGAAGAACCCTTCGACTCCGAAGATGCCAGAAGCAAAGGCCGGAGAAGAAGATCGGAGCGGCACTACCCCGTCGTCTCCAACAAGCCTTCGACTCCGATCAAGCCCAAAGGCCCAGAGAAGAAGCCGACGCCATAACCGTCGCCAGGTCGGAAGCTGAAGACGAAGCGAGGAAGCTCTGCAGAAGAGGAGACGCGCTCTTCATCGACCCAAGGCTTCACGAGGCACGGGCAAGCCTATCCCTTCGGGACCAACTTAGTCCATTGAAAGCCCTCATCAACGTGAAGACCCTTGCACAAGAAGATCAAGCCTTCGACTCCGTGCACGAAGAGGAAAGTTCGGAGAAGAAGAACCCTTCGACTCTGAAGACGCTAGAAGCAAAGGCCGGAGAAGAAGATCGGAGCGGCACCACCCCGTCGTCTCCAACCAGCCTTCGACTCCTATCAAGCACAAAAGCCCGGAGAAGAAGACCGAAGTGTCATCACCCGTCGCCTTCGACAAACGTCCACTCCATCTACGAAGAAGAAAGCTTGGAGAGGAACACTCGAAGCGTCGCTACACCCATCGTCTTCATAGCAAAGCCGACGCTACAACCATCGCACGGAGATCGGTGCTACCCCCGCCGTCATCAAAGGAATCCTTCGAATCCGATCACACCAAGAAGCCCGGAGAAGAAGAGAAGCAAAGTCATCGCTACACCCGTCGTCTTCAAAGCAAAGCCGCCGCTACAACCGTCGCACGGAGATTGGTGTCACCCTTGCCGTCTTCAAAGGAATCCTTCGACTCCAATCATGCCAAAGAAGCCCGGAGAAGAAGAAAAGTCGAGCCGACACCTAAACCATCGAGGAAGCCAGAAGCATTGAAGAAGTAGCCACCGCCGTTCGAGAAGATGATCGAGTTCACACCGAAGCAAAAGCCCACGCAAGAAACCAAAGCAAAAGCCTCGGTAAAGCCCGCGCCAAAGCAACGCAAGTTCCAAAGCCAAGCGACTACGCCGGTCACGAGCAAAAGCACCGCACGTTCTAGCCGATATGACGCGAAGTCCGAAAGAACGAAAGCATCGCAAGTCTCCCCCCGTTTACGTCCAAGCGCAAGCGCCAAAGCAAAGCAAAAGCCAGAGCCACGCCAAAGCCAAGCCAAAGCCGAAAGCCAAAGCCAAAGCCGATGCCAAAAGCACGATCGACGCCGTGAACCGACGATCAAGGACACCAAGGTCTAGCAAGGATCGAGGAAGACACGAAGACCGACGAGCGACGCCGAAAATCCCTAACTGAGAAAGCGCGAAGCACGGAAGGGACAAAAGCAACGGCGGATATTCCTTAGCCTCTCAAAGAACCCTCACCCTGTAAAGACCTCTGTCCTGGGCAACCCCTTCAGAGCTCTCGCATGAATACCACGTGGAGACGCGGATCAAAGGGACCCTCCAAAGGATCTCTCCCACAATCTCTTGATCAATATTCGCCGCACCCGGCTCACCATCCCCAAATCCCCGGTTCCCGGCCTTCTGTAATCTTCATGTGTTTGCAATAAAGACGACCCGGATCTTTTTTCTGTGCATACAGGCATCAACCAGCGCTCAGTGCATCGGTATCGACACCAATCCTTGGTATTCTCATGCAAGTATTTCGGAAACCAGTTCTTGATCTTGTTTCTTGTTAGTACATATCAGACTACCAGTCCAGTGTGCTCACGAGTTTGTTTAATTCCTTTGTTTCCATCCTAATACAGTATACCAACTTGATGGTATTTGTACCTTGAGATAATCAGTCAAGGATTCAATGGGTCTCAACAGTATCAAGATCCATGATCCTAATCAAACTGTCCCTCAAAGATGACATCATCAATGACCAATCTGGAACCTATGATGGCATGCTTATGAGCTTATGGTTTTACTTTATATGGGCCTTAAGGGCTTGTTTTTATTTGGTCAACGGACTAACTAGTAAAGTAAATTGGATAAAAATTTTACTTTGTTGCTGTTTGGATTCAAAAAGTTATAATAAAGTAAATGGTAGGAGATTTACTAGTAGTCAAAAAATTTTACTTTGAAAAAACCAAGTAAAACTTTTGATTTGCTAGTAAAAGGCTCTGTTGACGTCAGTCTATGGTACAATTGAGAGAGTATCACACGATAGATTCAACTATTTGGGAAGTGACATGTAGCCTTACCGGTCGCCTTGCACCGCCACCGCTGGCTACAACCCAGTCATCCAACACCCCGCCGTCCACCACCTGGCCGACCACCACCTCACCGGCCACCACCACCCCATTGTCCTCCACCCTGCCATCCACCACCCTGTCAGTCACCACCACCCCGTCACCCACCACCCCGTCGTCCACCACCACCGTCCACCACCCTCGCCGGCCGCCTTGCACTGCCGCCGACCCGTTGTCGCCCGTTTGCCACCACCCGTCGCTGCTTGCCACTGTGCGGTTAGTGGGTAGCGACGAGTGGTAACCGACAGTGCGGCGGCGGGCAACCGGTGGTCGGCGAGGGTGGTGGCTGGCGGTAGGTGGTGGACGGTGGCCGACGGGGCTGTGACAGATTTGTCGGTGGCTGGTGGGAGGTGATGGACGACGACAGCGGCGAGCGATCGATAGATTTATTTCTGATTTACTTTACTAAATTCAAACAGTCGTCCAGAAGTAATGGTTTACTTTACCGATCAATACAAACAACAAGAAGTAAATCAGATTTACTAGTCGATCTGGGAGGTTTACTAGCCCACATCTGATTCACTAGCCTTTACTTTGCGGGTCCGAAAAACAAACAGGCCCTAAGCTATTTAAGTGGGTTTAGGCCTTGGGGGTTATTTCTTTTTTGCAATGGGGACTTAGGCGTCCGCCTTAATGGTCTTATGATTGACTTTTACCTGATGTGAGGTGACCATTGTGTGGATTTCTAGGATGCCTTTATTCATCAAGGTTTCTTTCTACACACAATCCATGCTGAAAGCAAAGTGAAGGATAAACTTTCCATACACATACAACATGTGGAGAGAGAGAGAGACCTCTTATGATTCATTATGGATATCCAACTATAATAGGGGCACAATTCAATACATCCAAGTGCCAAATAAGACATCCTTTTTAATATCTTCGAATAAAAGAAAAAAAGAAAGAAAAGAAAAAAACATTTCGATACTTCATGAAGTACTGCCACCTTGGCATTAAAAGATGAGAAGCTTCAGAATAAAGGGTAAACAGGTTCCCCATTTGGATAGAACAATCCAAAGTTCTGCTCAACCCCGGAGGGCTTTTGGTCCTCATTAAACATCGCGAATATGTATCCGTCGATCGTACTGTTCGGCCTCTTCGGGGTCCCTCCCCCTTTGATATGGTTCATAAAGTTGAGATTGTACCTCTGCGCAAGATCAGGCGTCGTGAATTCCCCATTTCCAGCCGAAGGCCAACCGGTCTCCGATACCACGATCCCAACATTAGCTCCTCCAACCCTGTCCATCGCCGAGTAAAAAGCATCCACCATGGCATCGAAAAGGTAGTAATAGCCTAGGTTACCGTCGTAGAAAACAGGGTATGTGCTGAAGAATTGTGCATAGTCTAGGCTGATATGACTCGGGTCCGCGGCGTATGCGAAGTAGGGATACACATTAACCATGAGCTTCCCCTTTTCGGGTCCGAAGCTTGATAGGAGATGGATGATTTGGGCCATGTCGTTCGTCGCCTGCGCCGAGAATGCGCCCTGAGAGGGGGGGTACGACGTCCCGAGCACCACACTCGACACGACTGTCGTGACTCTTACGTTGGTTAATCCGGTTGCGTCGAGGGCGGCCCGAAGATTCGTCATGGCGGGAGCAATATATCTTGCATTGTCTCCAGGAATTGCCTCGTTGCCGACGGTCACGTAGGAGTACTGGATCTCTCGGTAGGGAAGCATGTTAGTGTTCACCCAGTTGGCTGCTGCTCCTGGACTCCCTGCAAGGGTGCCCAGATCCTCATTCCTCACACCGAGCGCAACACTGAGAGGAGTGTGGCGCAGGACTTGTTGCACTTCTGGGTTGGGGCTAAAGAGCCTCATATCTTTGATGCCACACTTCTTGAAAAGGGCTGCGACATCAGCAGGGGATGGTAGATTGTCCCCTAACATCCCATAGCAAACGCCGATGCTCCCTGCAACACACTTTTCTTAATTATCAAGCCATCTAATCTCTCTATCTCTCTCAAAAAAAAAAAAAACCCAATCTTCGATGATGTAGCACTTCATTATGTCCGAATTGTATGACCTAAGATCATCTCTAGCCCTTACTTAAAGTTTTACTCCAATATGAGTAAAAACTCAATCCGATACAGAGTACTCCATCCCTTGCTTACTATGTGAGTAAGAACTCGATTTGGTATGAGTATGAGTAAGGGATGGAGCTGGTTTTGGAGCTTTTATTTAGATTTGTGTAAAAACCGAACCGTCGGATGACAATACTGTAAATAGAAAATGAAGGCCGGGGAGATGATCGTTGGTAATTTGGTATGAGATTTGAGTCTCCCTCGATTTGATGAAACATCTAAGTAAAAATCAATTTGGTATGAATTTGAGTGAAGGGTTGGAGCTGATTTTGAGTCTTATTTACTCATATTTAAATCTAAGTTAGGGCTTGAGTAAGGACGAGAGATGCCCTAAATCTAAGCTTTATAAATTTTAAATATCATATTTTAATATAAAAAAGGCTATGCATTTAAAGCAGATATTAAAAAATCAATTTCCTAATTTTTATTCAAAATAAGAAATTATAGATTATCTTAAATAAATTTTGGTAGATAATGAATAGTTTTCTTAAGGCAATTTTCCATACCCAAATCAAAATATTTCAATAGAAAATGTGTTTTTATCACATTTCTTAAAATAGCAAAAAAAAACTATTTTGAAGATTAAAATAAATTTTAAGGGTAATGTGTGATAGGTCCCTCTAGCAGATCAAATTTAGTGATAAAGACAGTCAACATCGTTAATTAGTATTATATCTTCTTAATAGAAAAGTGTCATTTTTACCCCTGTGACCAGCTGTACACGTGAGCAAGACCCTACGTGCAGTTGTACATGTGGGCACTGATCCTATAGCAAAAAGAGTAACAATCTTTGAAAATTGTTACTCTTTTGCTACATTAAAATCATTGCACCAATTTTTTTTGTAAAATCTTACCATTTTTTTTTTGCTATAGTGAAATCACTTAAGCAAAAGAGTAAAGATTTGTACAGAATGAGTAACAATCTTGTTGAGTAATAATTTATGCAAATTGGTACTCTTTTGCTATATTGAAATCACTGTATCAATTTTTTTTTGGAGAAATCTTGTCAGAAAAAAAAAATTGCTAGATTGAAATCACTACAGCAAAAGAGTAACAATTTTTGCAGATTGAGTAGCAATCTTTGTAAAGTAACAATCTGCGTAGATTGTTACTTTTTTGCTACAGTTAAATTATTGTAGCAATATATTTTTCTGTGAAATCGTGTCCACTTTTTTTTGCTATAGTGAAATCACTGTAGTAAATCCGCGGGTTGGAGTTCTGTAGTGACAAGGGATGAAAGGGCATGCACTAAGGGGCAATTTGGTTATTAAAAAGGGATAAAAGTCACGTGTGGGATTTGCTCTAGCAAGATCCTTTTCAGGAGGGACTTGCTGCAATACCATCTTTTTGGGTATCCTTACCCTTAAAGCAGTCTCTTGTCAGAGACCTCCACTAAGTCCCCCTAAATTTTATGTGAAATTTTGTCTTAAAATAGTTTTTAATTGTATTTATTTGATATCAAAGATAAATAATTTCCCAGCACGTTTCAATAGAAGCTTTTAGATGTTTCCCTTCTACCTATTGATATTCTCTCTTAACTAACCTCCTACTTAGTCCTATCTAATTCCAGTTAGCCCCTATTAAGCACTGATTAGTTAGATCCACCAACTAGTCTCTTAAAACTATCTTACCCTAGTTTTACCCTAACCTAACGCCATAGTTTCCTTCTCCCTCCAGTCTGATCGCCAACCCGAACCTCATACTCCGACCCCTGGCCACCTAAACACCTCCGTCTACCGCCCTCTATCCATCTCTCTCTCTCTCTCTCTCTCTCTCTCTCTCTCTCTCTCTCTCTCTCTCCTTGATATACCTCTCCCTATTACTTGTCTCTTTATAATGTCGCCTCCTCCCCCCTTTTTTTTTGAAAGGTAAGTTAGATTATATTAAGGGACCATAAAGCGGGGAGAAGGGGAAAATACAACTCCTAGCTAAACTCTGAAGCGAGCTAGCAAACAAAAAAACTCCAAACGGAGAAAAAGAGACACGAAGCTTTGTGCAGAGAGCTTAACACTTATCAATATACCAAATCCCATCCCAAAGAGTGACATAATGGTGTGCTCAGGGGTCTAACCCTACTACTTCCCACTCCTGGTTGTTCGATAGCTCTTGGTCGAAGGCCAGTGTTGTAGGATTCGCTTCGCGGCGAAACGCTCCAACATATTCATGAGTAACACCGAAAGTAATGCATGGAGATCACCGGAGGCCACTTCCGGTATTTGATTGTCATCTTGTGGAGAAGCACCGCCTCTAATGGTCCGGTTGATTGCCATCTTGATTGCTTAATCGTCCTCCCTTTCTCTCTCTGTTGTCTCTCTTTCCCTCAGATTTATCTCTTTCTATCTATGATCTCTCTTTACCTTTGATTTATCTTTCTCCCTCTCTCCCCTCTTTTCCCTTATCTCTCTCTTTATCACTGCTTCTCCCTCTTTCCTCTAATCTTTCCTTTTCCTCTCCCCATATCTACTTCTTTCTCTAATATCTCTCTCTCTCTCTCTCTCTCTCTCTCTCTCTCTCTCTCTCTTTTTCGCACACACATATACACACTCACTCACACGCACACACACACACACACATACGAATCTCTCTTTTCCCCTTCTTTTCTATCTTGGTCACTATGGGTGCAAAATCTGGCTAACGCTTGACAGTGGGACCTGAAGCTCTGCTTGAGGCCCACAGAGACGACGGTGGGACCCACAGCCCTACCTGGGGCCCACAGAGATAATAGCGGGATCTGCAGCCCTATATGGGACCCACAGAGATGATGGTGGGATCCGGGCCCACAGAGACTATGGTAGGATCCGCAGCCCTGCTTGAGGCCCATAGAGACGACAATGGGACTCACAGTCCTGTATAGGCCCCACAGAGATGACAGTAGGACCCCAGCTCTACCTGGGGCCTATAGAGATGACGGTGGGACTCGCAACCCTGCCTTGGGCCTACATAGACGATGGTGAGACCTGCAGCCTTGCTTGGTGCCCATAGAGACGACAGTAGGACTCGCAGTCCTAGGAATATTCCTAAACCTCTATATATAGTCAACCCTGTAAATATTCCAGATCGAATCCCATTATTCTAGATTCCACTTTCTGTTTTTCAGAGCTCTCTGAGCCTTCTAGTTTTCAGATACTAGTAAGCCTACTCCACCCTCTATCTACTTGTATAAGCACTGCTTGGCCTATTGAGAGTATCTCTACTTTACTTAGAGATAGTGGATTCAAAGGTTGCGTCTTATCGCACGGAGACGTAGGCTTCAGCCGAACTTCATCACCATATCATGTGTCAACTGTCTCTCTCTCTCTCTCTCTTTATCCTTCTTTGTATCTCTCTACTCTACAGTGCTTCAACACGTGATAGAGTAGTGCCCTACATCGTGCCACATCTCGAATATTTAACTATTCAATTGACTGTTGGAGGGGGGGTTACATACGACGATCGAAATCCTCCGCCATAGTTTGGCACCGTCTGTGGGATCCTTCCCTATCGATTCGTGACCTCCAGGCTTCCCAGTGTTGGAATTGATGTATTCTTAGCTGTAAAAATCTTTGATTCAGAGAAATAATAGAGAGATTGTATTTGAATAAGAATTGCATTAGTGGTACGTGATCATATCACGTGTTCTATGATAGAACAGCAAGCCATGGTTTATGTAGATCTGCTGAGAGGAAGGCTCAGTGAATTGAAAACATATAACCTAAATTGTTCACAGCTATGATAGGGCTGGTTCCCCTATCGTGAGAAGTTGTTGAAATGACAGAGCACATAACCTTCACTATGGTTATTGCCAGGCACAGTTACCGTGATCGAACGGAGCCAATATGGTACACAGATCAGTGAGTAAACACTGGTGCATTAAGCTATGTTTCTTCTTAGAGTAGTTGGTCATAAACCCTGAGGAATCATGACCGGTGGGCTAACCAATTGCGTGGGTCTTTGATGCACCAACGTGTGAGGGATCCATTTATGTGCGACCAATACCACGGTGTGTTGGGTTACCCGATTGACGTCGCATCGGCGTGTCACTCCTACAGGCTATCCACAACCCTAACCGGTAGTGCGTTCTATGGTCGAGCTCATATTGCACTTAAACCAGGCCTGGGGGTTGTCAGTCGAGCTGACGACTGGATCCCCTAGCTTGGCCAAAGCAAAGGAAAGTGCGTTGAGGTTAGTTTACCTGGATGGAACCATGTCAAATGATCACTCGAGTCTGACGGTGTTCTCCACCGCTCGAGTCGTGTCATGGCACTGAGTGGAGGGATATCACACTACTGTAACTGAGCAGAGAACACGGGTATGTGAGAGAACATAATAAGTTTAGGAGGATTGGAGGTCAACTTGCGTCGCGCTCTGTTTAGCTTCACAAGTTAATCGGGGCTCAGAGGACAGACAGAGACACCAGTAGGGTGTGTTGGTCGAGGCCTGGTTGCTAGCCATGAATCCTAGTCCCTGCAGGTTCCACCTTGTCCACATCCGAAATCGTGTCTACCATCTCTTCCCTTACTTGCACCACCTTAGTTAGGAAGACGATCATCCCACGAGTGCTTCGTACTAGAGCGTGAGAGAGAAAGAGAAACAAAGTATGCTTCAAGGCGGCAAACCCAGAGTGGTTAGAGGCATACATAAAATATCTAACACCCCTCATAGGTGCAGACAATTCGAGCGTGCATCGCACGGGAGCTCGGTAGAGTTGCTTTGGTAAATTTTACTAAGGCACCCCTCGTTTTACTAAAGGCACCCCTAAGTATGAATAAATCACTGAGGGCACCCCTAGATGAGAGAACAATATTTCCAAGTCAAGAGGACACTAGAAATCCTAGGGGTCCTACAGGTTTGAAAGGTTTCGCAATCGGAGTCCGATACATGAGTGTACGACCATTAAAAGCATGGGGGGCATTTTGGTCTTTTGCCAAATGGCCCCCGCATGCCCTAATGGCCGGTGACTCATGTTAGGGGCGCCCATATGTAGCCATGACCTGATATGGGGAGGATCTAAGAAGATCCTCCCCCAGATATGGTTTGTTGCATAGTTAGAACTGTCCCCCCCTAAAATCTAGGGGCGGTTTTATCGGGTGGTTGGATAGGATAGGGCCGGCCATATCAAGGGGATTTTTAATCCCTATGGACGGCCACTTAAAAGGAGGATGAAAGAGAATTTCGTCCAAGGCAAGAAAAGGGTGTTTTGCTATAATTTATTGCTCGAAACAAGCCCCTCTTGCGCCGAAAATCTGCACACCATTATTTTCCCTTTCTCGTCTTCCTCAAGGCTTTTGCAAGCATCGGAAGAGGCTCATTGGCGAGAGAAATTCAAAGATCTCTCAACGAGGACGTGGCTGGGAGGCGAGACTCGGTGAACCCAATGGTGGATCTACATCCGTACCCCTTCATCCGTACCTCGGCATCCGTCTCCACCAATAAAGAAGAAAATCCTCCGCAGTGAAAAAATCTGCACGAAGGTATAATCTCTTTATTGCTCGTTCTAAGTTTTAATGCATAGATCATCTGATGTATGTTGCATCATCTCGTTAGAATGACGATTAGGGGTTCGTACTATTGCATCATGTGCAGATTATATAATCAGAATTTTTGTAGCACACACCCGGCAATGTGGTCCTACATCACTGCCCGACTTTCGCTGCGCAGACTTTGATCTAGGGAATTAATTTTTTCCAACAACTGGTATCAGAGCCAGCGTTCGGGTGTGTGGTACATGATGAGATTCTCATCGAATCCAATCATACGCACATGAAAGGATAGTTCATCATCGGGTTCGCTTTGTATCATGCATGCATATATATATATGTTTGTATGAGTTTTCTGCAGGTGCTGCTCTGAAAAGTAAAATGCTGAAATTGGTTTGTGCATCTAGGGGTCGGACCCCAGATTATGTGAATGAATGTGTTTTAATTTTTTAGTTCTCTGTAGATGGTGTATTAGGCCATTATGGGCGAGGATGGTTTTGTCATCCTCGGTTTCCCAGGGCTCTCTGCTAGGATTTTTTTATTTTCCTAGGAAATTGTGCCTGAACGAGTATTTGCTTGGAGCAGGATAGTTTTTCTGTTTATAGGAAAACAATGAAAATGGATTCCATGGCGGAGCACCTCTGCAGGAGGGAGAGTGGTACCCAAAGGACGAACCGAATTGGTGGAAGTGTACATGGTGGTGTGAACCAGGGACCGTGCGCAGAGACTTTGGGTCGGATCAGAGAACTTGAAGGAAGAATAGAGCTGCTGCGCTGATCAGGTTCAAGGAGTGGACCCTGAGCCTGATGTAAAATCTGTGTGTGGTTGTTTCTTTCTGTTAGTTAATCTGATAAACCCGATGATATATTATTGATAATTAAATCTGAGATTAGGTGTTTAGGCAGGATGCCCTTTCCCCGCATGGTCCCCTGTGACCATTAGGTTAGGACCCAACTAGATCTTCACCCATAGTTGTCTTGTAGTTTGATGATGGTGGGATCTCATCATCACGAGGTTATGCCGCCACTAGTTGGCTAGCATTGAAACCAAGGGTGAGATGACGATCCACAGGTCATCACACATCAAGAGATTGGAACGGGTGTTATCGTAGTGGGAGCCCTGACCACGTTGACCTTAGGCTAGGCTCATAACATTAGGGTTAGAGCTTCCGTGGGATATCGAGAATTCTGGGGCATGTAATGTGACTCCTGTGGTAGTGAAAGGCCAAAGCCAAAGTAACTCCATGGTACAGGAACTATGATGCTCCTGAATCACTAATATTCCATAGAAGTTCGATACCCCAGTGGGAGCATGGTTAGACCAGGGTCTAGTGTATAGGTGGTCGCTACCTTAGATTGCACTATCACTTGCATTAAAATTACCCTCCAGATAAAAAGGATACGTAAGGGGCTTTCAAGAAGTCCTTGGCCACCACAGCCAATCATAAGGAATCCAGGTGGGGAGGGCATGATCCATAATCTCTGCGGGTGAGGGTTGTGTTCTCTTCTACAACGGATACCAAGTGATCTCCTTAGGGATAAGAGGGTTACGCATTGAGGAGAGAAGGGCTTTTCCCACCAAAGTGGGGGCCGCATGAACTCCCAGTTCATAATCTCCTAGGCTTGTGGAGAAGTATTTAAAGAGCACCGTGGTATCTTGTAGCTTTGCACTTGGACCACGTAGTTCTGGCCAAAATAACCATGGTCCATTATAGCCCATTTGAGTGTAGATTTGGATTGGATCCTAGAGTTCCGATGTGAGGGGGCGACGATGTACACTACCCCAAGGTGGGTGCATCTGGATCCCAAAGCTCGCATACATGGTTAATTAATCTACAAAAATGTTCTTGCCTTGAGGGTATGCATTGACATGTAGATCTAATTAAATTGTTTTAAAAATTCATAAAATGATTTTATAATGCATTCTCATACACTATCGTTTGTTTATCAACAGATGACCAAGTTAGATCCCCTTTCAGCTATCCTCAGTGATAACAAACTGACGGGTCCCAACTATAAGGATTGAAAATGTAATCTGATGTTGGTCCTGACGATGTCTGAGCCAGATCTACCGGGTCCAAATGCCACAGAGGTACAACAAAAGGAATATACTAACTGGAAAGAGACGAATGAGATGTGCAAATACTATATAATAGCCTCTTTGCAAACAACTCTGCAGAAGCAAGTCGAGGAAATGCCCGACGCTTCTGACATGATGTTGTACCTCAAGGAAATATTTGAGGGTCACAGTCGAGTCACTCGATACCTCACTGTCCAGAAGCTAGTTAGTACTAAGATGTCTAGTGGTACGCCAGTTCGGGAACACATGCTCAAAATGTTTGGGTTCCAGAACGAGCTAGCTACCATGAACATTGTACTAGAGAACGAGCTGATGACGGACATTTTTCTTGCATCTCTATCTGGAGTCTTTGAAGGCTTTGTCACAAATTTCCATCTGAATAAGTTGGAAATAACAAATACGGAGCTTCTGGGAGCTCTCCAGGCTGCTAAGGATGGTTTCAAATACAAAGACGGAACGCTTACTGTGTAACGCAGATCCTCGTTGAAACGGAGTAAACCTCAGAAGAGCAAATCAAAGAAAAAGCTCAAGTCAATTTCTGTGCATAGCAATGTAGGGATATCTAGATCCAAGAAGGCTACAAAGCCAAGCACCAAGTGCTTTAGGTGTGGTGAGAGTGGACATTGGAAGAAGGACTGCAAGAAGCCTCAGCATGCTGGAGCAGGTAAACCTCAACTCTTAGTAGTTGAAACACTTCTTTCAAGCGGTAGATCTTTTGCTTTCTGAATTGTGGACTCTGGGTCCTCTAACCATGTCTGTAATTCATTACAGGGGTTTCAGGAGAGCAGAAGGCTGCTTGATGGAAAAGTGATCCTGAGTATGGGAACTGATGCGATTGCACCAATTGAAGCTGTAGAAGATGTTAATCTTAGATTTTCTGATCGAACAATAATGTAAGAGACGTATTATTTGTACCGTGCTTGAGACGCAATTTAATTTCTGTTTTCTCTTTAGTTAATAAAGGCTATTCAGTTCTATTTAATGCACAAGAATTGTCTATTAAATTGAATAAGAATTTCATAGTAAGAGGAATAGTTCAGAATGGTCTCTATACATTAAATCCAGAAATAGATAACATAACAGCAACAACTTTCCAAATTAATAACTCATCTAAACGTAAAAATCCTTCGGATAACCAAATACTATTGTGGCATTTGAGATTAGGTCATATAGCCTTAGATAGGATTCACAGATTAGTGAAGGCCGGGCTTCTGGAAATAGATCCCTCGGATATCCTTCCCACCTATGAGTCTTGTCTGGAGGGCAAGATGACCAAAAGAATCTTTAAAGGATCAAGGGTAAGAGCCACTGATGTGTTGGAGTTAATACACTCCGACGTCTATGGACCCATGAGTGTCAGAGCGATAGGAGGCTATGAGTATTTCATCACGTTTAGTGATGATTACTCTAGATACAGCCATGTTTACCTAATGCAATAAAAGTCAGAATCCTTTGACATGTTCAAAGAATTCAGGGCTGAAGTAAAAAAGCAGACCGGTAAATGTATTAAAACCCTTCGATCAGATCAAGGTGGTGAATACCTATCGGACGAATTCCTAAAGTACCTAAAGGAGTATGGGATCAGCTCCCAGTTAACTACTCCTGGTACACCACAGCAGAACGGGGTCTCCGAGAGAAGGAATAGGACCTTACTAGACATGGTCCGAAGCATGATGAGTTATGCCAGTTTACCAACCCCATTTTGGGGTTATGCCTTAGAAACAGCAGTATATATCTTAAACCTTGTCTCATCCAAGTCAGTGCCTCAAACTCCTAGGGAACTGTGATCGCAACAGAAGCCGTCACTACAGCATCTCAAAATATGGGGTTGTCCAGCATATGTGCGAAAGGACAAGAGGGATAAGATGGAGGCAAAAACAAAGGTGTGTTGGTTTATAGGCTACCCCAAAGGGACCAAAGGTGGTCTATTCTATGACCCTGTGGAAAAGAAGGTAATCGTTTTAAGGGACCAAAGGTGGTCTATTCTATGACCCTGTGGAAAAGAAGGTAATTATTTTCCTAGAGCAGGACTACATAATAGACCACAAAACGAATAGTAAGGTGGTTCTTGAGGAACTACTAAGTACTAGATCAAATGCTAGATCTGAAAGCATAGTACAGGATAATAGAGCAGACATTGATATATCAGATTCTGTAGAACCTACTCACTCTGAACTACTTCCTCGTCGCAGTGGGAGAATCATCAGAGCTCTTGAGAGATACTATAGAGAAACCCTGTTAATTGATCCAGAGTATCAGGAGGATGATCCCTTGACCTATGACGAAGCAGTGGGAGCTTCTAATAGAACAAACTGGCAAAAAGCCATAGAGAAAGAAATTGCATCAATGTCACAAAATGCTGTCTGGACTCTTGTTACACCTACACCCAATATTAAACCGATTAGGTGTAAGTGGGTGTATAAAAAGAAAAGAGGTCCCGATGGTTCTGTTGAGACTTATAAAGCTAGATTAGTTGCCAAGGGTTTTACCCAGAGAGAAGGGATCGACTATGACGAGACCTTCTCACCAGTAGTTATGATTAAGTCTATTCGGATCCTCTTATCCATTATAGCCCATTACGATTGGGAGATCTGGCAAATGGATGTCAAGATAGCTTTCCTTAACGGGGAATTGGATGAGGACATATATATGATGCAACCTCCAGGTTTTGAGTCTGATGGTCAGGAGAACCTGGTTTGTAAGTTGCAAAGGTCCATTTATGGACTCAAGCAAGCATCCAGGAGTTGGAACACTCGTTTTGATCAGACGATCCGTTCCTACGGATTCGATCAAAATGAGGATGAGCTATGTGTTTATAGAAGGAGTGATAGAACTATAGAGGTATATCTGATACTTTACGTAGACGATATCCTACTGATTGAAAATGATGTAGGAACATTGTCAACCGTAAAGGTCTAGCTATCAAAACAATTTGACATGAAAGACCTAGGTGAAGTGAGTTATGTTCTGGGGAACAAGGTAACTCGAGATCACCAGAATAGAATTCTCTCGCTGTCACAGGCTGCATATATAGATAAGATTCTGGCCAGGTTTGCAATGCAAAACTCCTAGAAAGGTTTATTGCCTTTAGGCAAGGGGACCAAGTTGTCCAAGGACCAAGGTCCTAAGACACCTGAGGAGAAGGCAGAGATGCAGAAGGTACCTTATGCATCAGCGTTAGGTAGCCTAATGTATGCAATGTATTGTACAAGGCCGGATATCTATTTTGCAGTAGAATTAATGGATCGATTTCAGTCAAACCCGGATCCAGCACACTGGACTTCTGTAAAGAATATACTCAAATACCTTCGTAGAACGAGGGATTATGGGTTAGTTTATACTTCACATGACTTGACGCCGATTGAGTACACGGATTTTGACTTCATGTCAGATGTGAAATCCAGAAAATCGACTTCAGGGTTTGTCTTTACTCTAGGAGGAGGAGCAGTCAGTTGGCAAAGTGTGAAGCAGAAATGCATCACAGACTCTACTACTGAGGATGAGTACGTAGCAGCGTGCGAAGCAGCAAAAAAGGTGGTATGGCTCAAGAAGTTTTTGATGAACTTAGGATGTGTACCAGAGGCTCTGAGAGCTATTGTCCTTTATTGTGACAATAGCAGAGCGGTAGCACAAGCAAAGGAGCCAAGGAACCACCAGAAGGGGAAGCACATCGAGCGCAAGTACCACCTGATTCGATAGTTTCAAAAGGAAGGAAAAGTGGAGGTGACCCAGATAACATCTACAGACAATGTTGCTGATCCATTCACCAAAGCGATACCAAGCAAGGTGTTCGAACAACATGCGGGAGCTATACGAGTCAAGACCGTTTTCCTTTCCTAGACCAAATAGGAGGTTGTTGGAATTGATGTGTTCTTAGCTTGTAAAAATCTTTTATTCAGAGAAATAATAGAGAGATTATATTTGAATAAGAATTGCATTAGTGGTACGTGATCATATCACGTGTTCTATGATAGAACAACAAGCCATGGTTTATATAGATCTGCTGAGAGGAAGGCTCAGTGAATTGGAAACATATAACCTTAATTGTTCACAGCTAAGATAGGGCTGGTTCCCCTATCGTGAGAAGTTATTGGAATGACAGAGCATAGAACCTTTACAATGGTCATTGCCAGGCACAGTTACCGTGACCGAACGGATCCAACATGGTGCACAGATCAATGAGCAGATAGTAGTGCATTAAGCCATATTTCTGCTTAGAGTAGTTGGTCCTAAACCCTGAGGAATCATGACCGGTGGGCTAACCAATTGCGTGGTGCTTTGATGCACCAACGTATGAGAGAACCATTTATGTGCGACCCAATACCACGGTGCGTTGGGTTACCTGATTGACGTCGAGTCAGCGTGTCACTCCAACAGGCTATCCATAACCCTAACCGGTAGTGCATTCCATGGTCAAACTCACATCGCACTAAAACCAGGCCTGGTGGTTGACAGTCGAGCTGACGACCGGATCCCCTAGCTTGGCCAAAGCAAAGGAAAGTGCATTGAGGTTAGTTTACCATGTCAAATGATCACTCGAGTCTGACGCTGTTCTCCACCGCTCGAGTCATGTCATGGCACTGAGTGGAGGAATATCACACTACTGTAACTGAGCAGAGATCACGGGTATGTGAGAGAACATAATAAGTCTTGGAGGATTGGAGGTCAACTTGCGTCGCGCTCTGTTTAGCTTCGTAAGTTAACCGGAGATCAGAGGACAGACAGAGACACCTGTAGGGTGTATTGGTCGAGGCCTAGTTACTAGCCATGAATCCTAGTTCCTGCAGGTTCCACCTTGTCTACATCCGAAATCGTGTCTACCATCTCTTCCCTTACTTGCACTACCTTAGTTAGGAAGACGATCATCCCACGGGTGCTTCGCACTAGAGCGTGAGAGAGAAAGAGAAACAAAGTATGCTTCCAGGGGGCAACCCCAGAGTGGTTAGAGGCATACATAAAATATCTAACACCCCTCATAAGTACAGACAATCCGAGCGTGCATCGCACGGGAGCTCGGTAGAGTTGCTTCGGTAAATTTTACTAAGGCACCTCTCGTTTTACTAAGGGCACACGTAAGTATGGATAAATTACTGAGGGCACCCCTAGAATGAGAAAACAATATTTCCATGTCAAGAGGACACTAGAAATCCTAGGGGTCTTACAGGTTCGAACGGTTTCACAATCGGAGTCCGATACACGAGTGTACGATCATTAGAAGCAATGGGGCATTTTGGTCTTTTGCCAAATGGCCCCCGTATGCCCTAATGGCCGGCCACTCATGTTAGGGGTGCCCATATGCAGCCATGACCTGATATGGGGAGGATCTAAGAAGATCCTCCCCTAGATATGGTTTGTTGCATAGTTAGAACTGCCCCCTCTAAAATCTAGGGGGCGGTTTTATCGGGTAGTTGGATAGGATAGGGCCGGCCATATCAAGGGGATTTTTAATCCCTATGGCCGGCCACTTAAAAGAAGGATGAAAGGGAATTTCGTCCAAGGCAAGAAAAGGGTGTTTTGCTGTAATTTATTACTCGAAATAAGCCCCTCTTGCACCAAAAATCTGTACATCATTCCTTTCTCTTTCTCGTCTTCCTCAAGGCTTTTGCAAGCATCGGAAGAGGCTCGTTGGCGAGTGGAATTTAGAGATCTCTCAACAAGGATGCGGCTGGGAGGCGAGACTCAGTGAACCCAACGGTGGATCTACATCCGTACCTCTTCATCCGTACCTTGGCATCCGTCTCCACCAACAAAGAAGAAAATCCTCTGTAGTGAAAAAATCTGCACGAAGGTATAATCTCTCTATCGCTCGTTCTAAGTTTTAATGCATAGATCATCTGATGTATAATGCATCATCTTGTTAGAATGCCGATTAGGGGTTCGTACTATTACATCATGTGCAGATGATAGGATTATATAATCAGAATTTTTGTAGCACACACCCGGCAACGTGGTCCTACGACCGCTGCCCGACTTCCGCTGTGCAAACTTTGATCTAGGGAATTAATTTTTCTCAACACCTAGCTCCTTCGATCAAGTAGCAACTACCGATAGCTTGAGCAACCCGTCTGTCTCCATCGCTATACCAGAATGGCGAAGAGATGACCCGTGGACAGCCGAAGGGAAGTTAGAGACGTTCAAACATCGAGGGTGAATCCTCTGATGTCAGCCACCGATATCAATGACGGAGCAAACCAGATATTGACCTATTTCCCACTACTTCCATACAATCCATTGTGGATAACTCCCGTCGACATCTCGAGCCTTTAAATTTTGAATCTCCTCTGATCCCAAAATTAGGGGTGATGTTCTAAATGAAAGACGTTACTTGAAGACTCCAACAACTGAGGGCTTAGAGACAGCCAACCCTCGAGCATTCTCTGGCGTTACAGATCGACCAAGGATTCAACTGTCAACCGAGGGCTTAGAGACCACCAACCCTTGAGCATCCTCCGACATTGTAGATTGCCCGAAGATTCAAATACTGATAAACAAAGGTATATGTTACATATCGATAAGCCCATGGCCCTATCCTTGGCACTCGAATACAAAGTCCAAGGAGACAGTCTTGGCACTCGACTATAAAGTCCAAGACGCACTCGTTGCCTTGACATTCAACAAAGTCCAAGGAGATAGCCTTAGAACTCGAATGCAAAGTCTGAGGTGCACTCGCTGCCTCGGTATTCCACAAAGTCCAAGAAGACAACTTGGTACTCGAATGCAAAGTCCGAGATGCACTCACTGCCTCGGCATTCCACAAAGTCCAAGGAGACAGCCTTGACACTCGATTACAAAGTCCGAGGCGCACTCGCTACCTTGGCATTCAACAAAGTCCAAAGAGACAGCCTTGGTACTTGACTACAAAGTCCGAGGCACACTCACTGCCTCAGCATTCAACAAAGTCCAAGAAGACAGTCTTGGCACTCAAATGCAAAGTCCTAGGCACACCCGCTACCTCGACATTCAACAAAGTCAAATGAGACAGTCTTGGTACTCGAATGCAAAGTTTGAGGCACACTTGCCGCCTCGATATTCAATAAGTCTAAGGAGATGGTTTTTGCACTCGAAGACATAATCTGGTGTGATCGCTGCCACTTTAAATTCCATTTCAAATTCTATCCAACCAATGCTTCAAGGCCAATAAAGTGTAATAGTACAAAGCTATGTGCCTCAACGTAGGTATGACCGAAATGACGCTTCACCTAAGTTGACTAATACAAGGTACTACACTGAGTACTCCAAATCATTAGCATCATATATGCTCCCGAGTCTCGTAAGGACTCATGCTCCCATGCCTTGCCACAGTTAGTTTCGTTCGGGTTGCGACAAGGCCGACTAGCCTACAACAGTACAAAGCTATGTTCCCCGATGTAGGTCTGACCAAAATAGTGCTTCGCCTACGTCGACCAATATAAAGGCACTACACTGAGTACTCCGAATCACTAGCGTCGCACATGCTCCCGAGTTTTGTAAAAACTCATGCTCCCGTGCTTTGCCACAAATAGTTTAGTTCAAGTTGTGACACGGTCGATTAATCTGCAACAGTACTAAGCTACGTGCCCCAACGTAGGCCTGATCGAAATGGCGCGTCACCTAAGTTGACCGATATAAAGGCTCTATGCTAAGTATTTCGAATCTTTAGCACTGTAGATGCTCCCGTGCCTCGCCATAATTAGTTCGGTTCGGGTTGCGACGTGACCGACAAATCTGCAACAGTACAAAGCTATATATGCCCTAAACCTAGGATTGACTGAAATGGCGCTTCGCCTAAGTCCAACCGATACAAAGGCACTACGCTGACTACTCTGAATTCTAATTTCCATCGATCAATAAGCCCAATGTCATATCCTTGGCATTCAAATACAAAAGCCCGAGAGGTTGACATCCTCTCGACCCGAGGAGACAGCCTCGGCATTCGAAGACAAAGTCCGAGGTAAGCTTTGCCACAGTCCAAACCCGAGAAGCCGACATCATTTCAGCCTGAGGAGACAGCCTCAACATTCGAAGATAAAGTTCGAGGCAGGCTTCGCCGCCTTGCCACCTTCCAAAGCCCGAGATGTCAACATTATCTCGGCCCGAGAAGATAGCCTCGACATTCGAAGACAAAGTCCAAGGCAGGCTTTGTTGCCTCGTCACCAAACGAAGCCCGAGACGTCGATATTGTCTCGGCCCGAGGAGACAGCCTTGACATTCAAAGACAAAGTTTGGGGCATGCTTCGTCGCCTCGGCACCTTCAAAATAAAGTCCGGGGCAGGCTTCGTCACCTCAGCACCTTTAAGACAAAGTCCGAGGCAGACTTTCGCTTCAGTACCCGACAAAGCACTAAACGTCGACATCGTCTTGGCCCGAGGACACAACCTCGCCATTCGAAGACAAAGTCTGAGGCAGGCTTTGCCGTCTCGGCACCAGACAAAGCCCGAGGTGTCGACATTGTCTTAGCTTGAGGAGACAACCTCTTTATTTGAAGACAAAGTATGAGGCAGGCTTTGCCACCTCGGCACCAGACGAAGCCTGAGACGTTGATATCGTCTCGGCCCAAGGAGATAGCCTCGGCATTCGAAGACAAAGTCTGAGGTAGGCTTTGCCGTCTCGGCACTAGACGAAGCCCGAGACGTTGACATCGTCTCGGCCCGAGGAGACAACCTTGGTATTCGAAGACAAAGTCTGGGGTAGGCTTCGTCGCCTCAGCACCTTCAAGACAAAGTTCGAGGCATGCTTTTTCTCCTCGGCACCCGACAAAGCCTAATACGTCGACATCGTCTCGGCCTATAGAGATAGCCTCGACAGACAAAGTCCGAGGCAAGCTTTGCCGCCTCGGCACCAGACAAAGCACAAGACGTCGACATTGTCCCGGCCCGAGGAGACATCCTCGATATTTGAAGGCAAAGGCCAAGAAGGCCGAGGCAGACTTTGCCGCCTCGGCACCAGACGAGGCCCAAGACGTCGACATCGCCTCGGCCCGAGGAGACAGCCTCGACATTCGAAGATAATGTCCGAGGCAGGCTTTGCCTCCTTGACACCAGACGAAGCCAAAGACGTTGATATCGTCTCGACCCGAGGAGACAGCCTCGACATTCAAAGACAAAGTCCAGGGCAGGCTTCGCTGTCTCGGCACCATCAAGAAAAAGTCCGAGACAGGCTTTGCCACATCGGCACCCAACAAAGCCCAAGACGTCGACATCGTCTCGGCCCGAGGAGACAACCTCAGCATTCGAAGACAAAGTTCAAGGCAGGCTTTGCCTCGGCACCTGACAAAGCCCGAGACGTCGACATCGTCTAAGCCCAAGGAGATAGTCTTGACATTCGAAGGCAAAGTCCGAGGCAGACTCCGCCGCCTCGGCACCTATAAAAGCTTGAGACATCGATATCGTATCGGTCCAAGGAAACAACCTTGGTACTCGAATACAAAGTCTGAAGTGCCATCTCTGCCTCGGCATGTACCAAAGTCCAAACTCATCAACTTGGCACTCGACTGCAAAGTCGAGGCCATAGCCTCGGTATCGAAAAAGTTCAAGTTTACTGCCTTGGCATATGATGGCAAACTCTGAGTTCATTAGAGCTTCAATACATAGGATATCCCCAACTTGAGAGGGGTCACATTTGTTAATTAAAAACAAGGGGGGAAGCTCCATTTTCAAACAACCGGCAACTTCACATGGGTTGTCTATGCCATGTGGTTTGTCATCATGTTATCCCCTATTTGGGCAAACATTAAGCACCAAAACCAATGGGCAGGATTAATTTACAACCAAAGCCCATGGAAGGAACTTCAACGACCATGATTCACACTCAAAAGGCAGCCAAGGGCCCTCACTTTCCCATGAATTGCCGGCTGGCAATCACCTCCGATCGGCCGGCAATGCTCCAACAGCGTCATCGACAACCGATCCCCCCCCCACCTCTCCTCTCCTCTCCTCCGATCGGTCGATCGGTTTCCACCAACCGATCGAGATCGGAAGGATCGGCTGCGGTAGGGGGGTATTTTACCCGATCGCAGTGCAAAATCGCCCGACCCCCGGATGATCGATCGGCTTCCCATCGCCGATCCCCTCCTGTTTCTCCAGCGCGCAGCCTCGCAGGGGAGGCGATCGGCCAAGAATTGCACTGGGTCGGGCGCCACACACCCTCTGGCGCCCGATCGCCCAGTTCACGACCGATTGATGACACCCGATTGAGCCAACGACCGACCGACCACTCGATCGGCAACGGCCAACGGGAGACCGATAGCCCCAACCTATCGATCACCCCTTGGACTTCTCCGACGCACAGCAAGACGTAGGCTGAGCGTCGGTTTTGTCGGTTTTCAAAAAATCGAAATTGAAATGGTCCGTTTTTGTTGGTTCGGTGTAATTGGTTTTCGGTTCGGTTTCGGTTGATACGAGGTATGCTAGAGTTCTTGGTTTTTGAATCTTGATCGTCAGTTCGTCACAAATCAATGGATAATTGTGTCCTTACATAGTGCCGAAATGAAAGTTCAAAGCAAAATCAATCGACGTTCACTCTTTTGCAGCATTGTAGATGTAACATAATTACTTCATATATGCACTTACCGGAAACAAAAGTATTATGGAGCAAAAGTGTTGATCAAAAGTGCTGTAACATTTTTCTTACAGCAACATTGGATTCTTCTTACAGTAAAAGTGTTGATCCATAATACTCTGATGAAAATGGGGCTCTGATCGAAAGTGATGAAACATTGGGGCTCTGATCATCCATATCAGGCTGGCTATGTTCAAAATGGCAGACTCAATATGCACACTCAACTCATATTAGAACATTGGAGCTCTGATCAAAAGCCTCATAAAACGAACATTGCGGTATATGCAAAATGGCAGACTCTCCGTCGGCATATCCGGCGAAAATCTGAAGATCCGGCGGCGTTAGCAAGTGGGAGCTCATGCCTCGGGGAAGAGGGCAGATCAACAGAGGGCTAAGCCAAGTCACTGAGCTCGCTCAGTCGCTCTCTAGTCGCTGCGGGCCGGCCACGGGCCACCACACTCGTCGGCCGTCGCCGGGCCGAGAGGCCGCATAGTCGTAGAGAGTCAATGGAGAGAGTGGGGGAACTGGGGACTCACAGTAGCCGATTAGCGATTCAGCGACACGAGGTGCGCGCCGATGGCAGATCCGGGACATGACGACGATCTCCAATTCTCCATATGGAACTTTGGGTAGCCTTGCTTCGATCCCGGCATGCCGCGCTTCACAACGACCCTCGTGCTCGCGGGTTTTCCATACCTGGCTGCACCACTGCGGCCCTCGGGTTTGGTGCGAAGACTGCGGAGTGTTGGGTAGCCACAGTGGCCGCTGGGTTTATGATTTAAGGAGTCGGGTCGGTTTTTTCGGTTTCGGTTTTGTGTTCCATACACGGGACCCGAAACCGAAATTAATTTAATCGGTTTAGTCGGTTCGGTTCGTTTTCAGTTCGGTTTGGTTATTTTTGTTAAATTTTGATCGGTTTCAATTCGGTTAGGTGGTTCGGGTCGGTTTTTGCACAGCCCTAGCAACACGAGGGAAGTGATCGACTACCTCTCCCCCCTTCGGCACCTCTCCCTCATCGGGTGACTGGTCGATTACCATCACCTGACTGCCAGCCAACCGTCATCGCCCAACCGATCGTCGTTGCCAGCACCCTTGACCGTCGCGAGCCCGACCGACCGCCGCGTGCCCGACAGCTGTCGCCCAACCGATCGCCGACCACCGCGCGCTTGATCGATCGCCCGGTCTGTCAAAATTTTGCCTGGATCGGGCGCCAGGACCCCTCTGGTGCCGGACCGCCTCAAACGCAACCGGTAGGCTTTGCCCGATCGACTGTCGTGCGCCCGATCGATCGTCGCACGTGCATCCGATCGATCGACCACGGCATGCACCTTCCTTCTTGTCGGCCCCTTTGGCTGGTCGGTTCGACCCTCCGATGACATTTCTCGAGCACCCTACTGGTTGGTCCTTGGCCTCGGCAATCGGACAGTAGTCGACCTCGGACAGTCGGTCAACAACGGCTAGCCCTGGAGGGGGTCGATGGTCACAACGGTCGACCTCGAATAGCGGGTCGGCAGACATGCCCCGGCCCTTGGTAGGAAGTAGGCGGCCGCAACAGTCGGCCTCGGACAGCGGGTAGGCAGACGTGCCCCGCCGGCCCTTGGCAAGGTGTCCACGGCAGCAACGGTCGAGCCCGGACAGCGGGTTGACAAACACGCCCCGACCCTTGGCACAGGGTCGGCATCCACAAGGTCGGCTTGGACAGCGGGTCAGCAGACACGCCCCAGCCCTTAGCGGGGGGTCGGCAGTCGCAACGGTTGGCCACAAACAGCGGGTCGGCAGACACACCCCGACCCTTGGCAGGGGGTCGGTGGCTGCAACGGTCGGCCCCGGACAGCGGGTCGGCAAACATGCCTCGGCCCTTGGCAGGGGTCAGCGACCGCAACAGTCAGCCTCGGACAGCGGGTTGGTAGATGTGCCCCGGCCCTTGGCAAGGGGTTGGCGGCCGCAATGATTGGTCCTTGAGAGCGGGTTGGCAGACATGCTTTGGCCCTTGGCAGGGAGTCGGCGGTCGTAACGGTCGGCCCAAAAAAGTAGGTTGGCAGACACGCCCTGGCCCTTGGCAGGGGGTCGATGGCTGCAACGATCAACCCCGGATATCGGGTCGGTAGACACACCTCGGCCCTTGGTAGGGGGTTAGCGACCGCAATGGTTGGCCCGGTCAGCGGGTCGACAGACACACCTCGGCCCTTGGCAAGGGGTCGGCGGCCGCAATGGTCGGCCCCGGACAACGGGTCACCCCAGCCCTTGGCAGGGGGTTAGCGGTCGCAACGGTCAGCCCTGGACAGCGGGTCGCCCTAGCCCTTGGCAGGGGGTTGGCGGTCGCAACGGTCGGCCCCGGAGAGCGCGTCGGCAGAAGCGCCCCAGCCCTTGGCAAGGGTCGACGGCCACAACGGTCGGCCCTAGACAGCGGGTCGATAGACTCTCTGCAATACACGTCAAGGATGCCTGCATATTAGAAGCCATTGATTTGATACCCCTAAAAAAAATAGAAGCCATGGATTTGAAACCAGTCTAGTTCAAGTTCATGGTGGACCTCACATCAAAGACAGAATCGTCAGGCACTACAGTCAGCCCCAGACCGCAGGTCGGTGAGCGAAACTTTGGTCAGCCCTAGGCAGGAGGTCAGTAGATTCTTTCCAATTACTCGACATTAACAGAGCAGTTTTGCACTATAGAGTCCCAACCAGTTAGCTTAGCACCTGCCTAGCTAAGAGGGGATAACTGGGGTGCAAAATCTGGCTAACGCCCGATAGTGAAACCCGCAGCCCTGCTTGAGGCCCACAAAGATGACAGTGGGACTCGCAGCCCTACCTGGGGCCCACAAAGACGACGGTGAGACCCACAACCTTGCCTAGGGCCCACAGAGATAATAGTGGGACCCGCAACCCTGCCTAGGGCTCACATAAATGACGATGGGACCCGCAGCTCTACTTGGGGCCTACAGAGTTAACTGTGGATGTAAAATCTGGCTAATGCTCGATAGTGGGACCCGCAGTTCTACCTAGGACCCACAGAGACTTGGGGCCCACGGAGACGACGGTGGGACCTACAACCCTGCCTTGGGCCCATAGAGATGACAGTAGGACCTGCAGCCCAGCCTGGGGCCCACAGAGATGATGGTAGGACTCGCAGACCTACCTGGGGCCCACAGAGATGACAATGGGACCTGCAACCCTGCCTGGGGCCCACAGAGATGACAGTGGGACCTGCAGCCCTATCTAGGGCCCACACATACTATTTAGGGTCTGGTAATTTCTCTCAGATATTTATCAAAACTCTTGATATTTTTGAGAATATTTTTTGAATATTCCCAAACCTCTATATATAGCTAGCCCTGTAAATATTCCAGATCGAATTCCATTATTCCATATTTCACTTTCTGTTTTCCAGAGCTCTCTGGACCTTCTGGTTTTTCGATACTAGTGAAACCTACTCCACCCTCTGTATACTTGTATAAGCACTCCTCGCCCTATCGAGAGTAGCTCTACATTACTCAGAGATAGTGGATTCAAAGGTTGCGTCTTATCGCACAGAGACGTAGGTTTCGGCCGAACTTCGTTACCATATCCTATGTCAACTCTCTCTCTGTCTTTATCCTTCTTTGTCTCTCTCTACTCTATAATGATTCAACACATAACAGAGTAGCGCCCTATAGCGTGCCACATTTCGAAGATTCAACACTTTAATCGACTATTGGAGGGGGGTACGTACGACGGTCGAAATCCTCTCCTACAATCACTCTCTCTAGTGTCCCCATAATTCCTTCTCTCTAGATTTCTCTCTCTAACCCTCTCTATAATTCTCATATCACTCTATATTTATCTCCCTAACTCCCTCAATCTCTCACTAATTGTGCCCCTAATTATCCATCTCTCTCTCTCTCCTTAATCCTCTATAATTATCTCTCAACTAGGATTAACCTTTCTCTAGGATTCTCTCTTTACGAGTCGTATCTCAAACGTTTCTCTCTAATATTGTCCCCCTCTCCTTACCTTTTCTCTTTCTAGGATTTCAATCTCCTTTTAGATCCCTTCTCTATTCTCTTTAATTTTTTCTCTGGATCTCTCTTTAATTTTTCTTTATTTCTCCCTCTCTATAGTACTCTCTCTAAGACCCCTCCCTTCCTTAAGTTTCTCTCTATTTTCTCTCTAACTTCTATATAGCTCTCTCTTTAACTACTACTAGGACTATCTCACCTCTACAACTAGCATTTTCAGGAGTTTGTATCGATCGAGAAGCATGACTATCCAAGACCCTATAAACTTGCAAAGAGATCACCTATATAATACTCACATTGGACCTCCAGCTACACATGTATTTCAGAGTATACTATTATTGAGGTATGATGTTAGTTTTATATAATATTTTATAGAGTTCCATTTTGCCTAATATATTAGTCTTATCTAAGTACCTTAGCCATTTTAATTATACTATGACATGATGCCTTATAATTGGTTAGAGCTAATTGTACTATGATAAATTGAGTTTTGGCTTTTTTACTTTAAAACTATATTGTCTATAAATCCTGGAAACTAAGATGTAACTTATGTTGATATTAGAGACATGCAACCCTTTTTTCAAAACAATAGTGCATTGAGACCTTCAAGTAACTATTATATTTTCTGAGTGATGTTAAGATTTGTTGAGGTTGGACACTTGTCTTGTTGCTTTATGACTTGGGGGCACATGCATACTTAGGTTATTTCTCCATAATTGCGCCAAGTGTTGAAGTTGGCTATATGAGGACCGTTACCCTTATAATTTATATCATTTGGGATCTTATTACCACTCAGGTAATTATTTAAATATGTTACTATAAACTCAATTCATACAATTGTTGTAGCCAATGATCAAAAAATCGAAAGATTTTGATTTTCTGAAAGTTCAACACTAAATATCGGATGCAATACTGAGTGGTAGCCAAAATGCCAAAATTTCACGATATATCGTGATATTTCGCGCGATATATTCGTTTAGCTTTAAGATATTATATGTAAAAAAACGAATACCCCCATTTGATTTTAATAAAAATATCGAAAAAATTATATTAAATTAAATTAAAAATATACTTTCAGTTTTAGTAGGAGAAAACAGTTGTCAAGGGTTTTCACAAAATCCGCATGCTGAGAAAAGCGGTTGAATCAACTCTTTTTTAGCTCAAAAAATTCCACAAGATGTAGAACTATAAGCACATTTAGAAAATCTTGGTCTATCAATGAAAATTCTGAATGATTAAATTCCACTTGGAGAAGGAGTACAACTGGAATATTTATTGTGGGAAGCTTCTACGACTCCCTATCATCAGGAGGCGACCTTTTTCCCAACGACAATTCCCATATGGAAGGCAAGAGTTCCGTATCGCATCCGCATATTCTCTTTACTGGGAACCAAAGAGAAAATTACGATGAAGGTTAATCTGGTCAAACATCGTAGTTCGGTGGTGGAGAACTCCAGATGTACCTTCTATGATTTAGAAGAAATGATGAGCTCACATGTTCTGTTAGGTGCCCTTTCTCAAGGTAGGGATATCTGGCAGAATCTGCTAGGGAGGCTATGCCTAAAAGGGTTTTCGAGCATGCTCAAGTCCCTCTGAACTACATGGAGGTATATGAGAGTGCCCAAGAAGGTCCAATCGGCTTGGGACATCATAGTGACGACAATGCTATGGTCGATTTAGCTAGAGAGGAACAATCGTGTTTTCAGGAAGAAGCTGCGGTCGAACACCAACATTCTCTCTATGACAATTGATTTATTCAAATTTTGGGCCAAATTGCCGTTGAGATATAATTCCCAAGAGATATTCACCTTCTACAAATGTTTTTTCTAATAAAATGGTCAGAGACTGCCTAACCCCACCTCATCTAGTGAAAATTCTCAAACAAAAAACTTTCCTATATAAAAACTCTTTTTTTAGCATTATTTTAACAATATACTAATCTTTATTTTAAAAATATTTTTATCTATAAAATAGAATAAAAATATTTGGAAAACATATATCAAAACCAGGTCAAATAAGGCTGCACAACAACACACAATATTCACAGACTCAAATACATAGAATACATATTATGTGAAGCTCTACACCGCTAGATAGGGTACATATATTATCTGAGTATTCCAAAGTGTGTATTTATACTTAGTTTATGACTATCCAAGAGTTTCACTAAATTTTTTTATTAAAACATTAATATTTTTATCATTTTTATAAAACTGTAATATTTTACACTGTCGATATCTTTCCATATTGAGAGTGTTGAAATATTGGACAAAATAAAATTTTCAAACCTTTGTTGTAATAACTACTATTATCATGGATGCTACATAAAATTAATCATTATATATGATTATCTCATAATATGATTGTATATTTATTGATATCTTACAATAGGCTTATTACATATAAGAATTACCTGTACTCTAATGCTAAAGTTATGGAATCTATCTCTAAAGTTATTTTAGACTATGATTGCACAACAAAAAGTATACACTTTGTACTTTTCTTAATTTTTAAGTTTTTCATATTAGTGTGGGTTTTATATTTGCTCGGGTTTGCTAGTTTTGTTGAGCTCATTGGATTAACCCCCCCTCCCCCTAATTTTTATATCTTTCAAGTTCGTAGACTCATTTTATAACGAAATTTAGGTATTTTAGGGAGGTAATTAGAAGGCAGCATTGGAAAGCCCCTCGAGAAATGTTCATATTTATATATATTATCATAATTTAATCGTACTAGATATTTTTTGTTTCTTGTAGTTATTATTAGTTGTAGAAGTAGTTGATATGCTAGTGACAATACCAAGAGGATATTATTGCCCATCTCTCTCTCTCTCTCTGGGTGCTTCACAAGAGATCATGAGTGATTACGTTAAAGTGTAGAAATAGCCTAGTATGAAGTATTACTAGTTATGCTTATAATTATTTTAAAATAATATGATATAGCCATAGAATAGCTACTCATCTTAGTGTTAATCAACAATAATAAATTTTTCTAAATAAAAAATGTTAGACTAGATGAGCATTCTTAAAGAAGCATCTTTACAATAAAAGATAATTACAAAAAAAAGGTTCATTTTTTTACCTATACTTTATTTTTACTATTTTTATCTGCTATCCTTGATTTCTCTTCTTGCCCTTGAGTTTTGGACCCTCTCTCTTTTGTCTAAAATTTGCGGCATGATAAAAAACTATCTAGTTCAAGATCTCAGTTCATTTATGTCGTATAGTTAGTAGTCAACATGAAGTGTAGGTTAAACCTAAAAGTCGTCGCACTATCGTGAGATGTTTATTTACCTAAAAATTATTTTTTTTAATTTTTTTTACAATATTAAATTATTTAAAATTTTTAAAGCTGTAAAGAGATCTAGATATTAATTATTGTGTACATAGTTACTACTTCCTACTTATTTGGTTTGTGACCTTTGAGGCAGAAGACACATACATATCCTATTATCATCAAGTCAGTTGTGCATATGACGTGGTTGAGACCTTGGCATGTTTTGAAGATTTATCTTTTTTCTTCGGTCAAAAGTATATTGTTGCATTGCCGTGGTGTCAAATCTTTGTTTGATGGGTTAACATGTATTCAACACTATCAAGCTGTGTTTTGGGATATTATTGGGTCATACGACTGATGCTTATATAAAGGGGATACATGACAAAAATAGAGAAATCACAAAAAACGAGAATAAACTATCTCCCTTCTATGCTTTTTGGAACTCTTTCTCTTTTATCATGATTTTTTTGAATAAATTTTATCCTATCTTTTTCACTCTTTTTGTCGGAAAAAAAGAAAAGATTAGATCACTCACTTTCTCCTAGGTGGTCATATCTCCCAAAAAAAAAAACACCTTTAGGAGGATTCTACTATGGAGATGCAATCTTCAGAGGACAATACACAAAGGAAAACAATGATCCTAGGGTAGCGAGATCATATCCTAACCCATACCAAACATTTTGTCTTGTCTTTAATATAATGTTGACATACAAGTTTATAATTCAGATATGAATTGAGTTTTTTAAAAAACTTACCTTTCACTTATCAATGTTTTTGTAACTATTTTATAAAATTATATTTCTTTTTATTCTCTAACCAACAAATAAATATAAACTAATTTAGCTTAATGATTTTATAAAAATTCTATTTTCTAAATGTATTTTTTTTCTTTCATAAAGATAAGTTGCATGACTACACACAGGAGCATGCAATTGGTGAAAGGGATAAAAACCAACGACCAACAAAGACTACACACATTGTTTACTATTAGATTTTCTCTAAAATTTGTCTTTCTTAATTTATAAAAGCTTTTGTACCATATTAGAACTATAATTAGAAAAACATGCACAACCTCTTGAGCAATAAGATAAATACGATTTTTATATATTTACATAAACATATTTTTTTATCTACAATAATATCTATATTCTCATGGATACTTCATGCATATATGATACATGTACAATGCATACTATTAGTTATGGGCTTTTTTGTGTTAGTTTTCAATTGTCTGCACAATATTAAAAATCATAAATATACATATGTTTTGATATCATTGACTTAATTATATCTAAAATTTACAAGTAGATGAGAAGATCGTACTTGTTGGGGTAATCCATTGAGAAACAATCATTGTGAAAAGGGTGACGTAAGCACTCCAAGATAGTTCCATTATCCCTCCTGCATCTCAATTTTTAGATTTGAATTAGCATTCATACATAAAACCAGTGACTAATATGACAACACTTCAATAATACAAACAAACAATTAGCTTGAATATCCTCCTTCCTCCACACACACACACACTTTGTGTGTGCGCGTGTACACGTGCATAGATCTAATTATATATGGGTTCTTGCATATAAGTTGCTGGAATATTTCTTATATGTAAAAAAAAAGTTGGTATTTTTCTTTTTATTTTAAGAAGTTTAAGTTTTTAGTATCCATTTTTTAGGGTTCTTGACATGTTGATATCAATTTCTTGACAATCATTATTTATAGTCGATCCTATTTTAATATTCGGCATATCTACATATTGACCCTACAAATATGCTAACTTGTGGAAAAATCATTTGGGATAATAGGTCTATCATAGGGTTTTATAATGATTGGTAGTCATGAAACAATACTATGGATATAATTCCCAAATCTAAAAAGGACTACATATATTTCCAAGATAAAATTTATTGAGTTCTAGGCTAAAAAAGAACCTCAATGATCAAAAGCTAAACCCAAATGATATTAAAAAAATAAAAATTAATGTTCATGATAATCAAACAATCAATTCACTATCGAACGAAAATTGATTTCTAATTAATAGAGGTGCAATGAGTAAAGATATGGAAATTATGGAACATACATATACCATATAACCATGGCCTTCATTTGGCTCATATTCTTAGACAATACTCTTATAGAATTAATGAAAGTTTGGAGTCCATCTTTCATATAAAAGGATCGATAGGCAAATTAATATTTTGCTACTTTTATATAAGAGCACATAACTCCTAAGTTATAGAGAGAGAGAGTGAGAGGCCCTTTACCTTCAGTCATACACCAACTCCTAAGTTATAGAGACAATTACCTCTTCTAACTTCTCGATCAACCCCATTATATAGGCATGTGATGACATCACATTTCTTATTTTCTAAGAGCATCTCCAACCGGCTCTGAAGCTCGGAGCACCTCCGAAGCAAGTGGGGCCCACATTTTGCTGCCACCTCATCGGAGGTGTCCTCGTTGAGAGGTTCAGCTCCAACGGCCTCCGAACGGGATATCCGAGCCATTTGCAAGAAACACCCTATATATTTACAAGTTATCCAAAGTCTCCAAAGTTACACTAAATCTGTTAAAAAGTACATGTTTTGATATATATAAAAAATAATTTTTGAAGTTCCGGGGGGTTTTTTAAAAAAAGACAGAATTTTTTATTCCTTCGGAGGCTCCGAAGGAGCTCTGTTGTATGTGGAGGGCTTCGGAGGTCCGGGCCGCACGTGGCCTACGTGGCATGCCACGTAGGCCTTCAGAGCATTCTTCAGAGCCGGTTGGAGCCCGGAATTATGCTCGGAGGTCCACGTCGGCCTTCAGAGCTCCTCTACGGAGCCGGTTGGAGATGCTCTAAGTCCATGCATGAACTTTTTTCATATTAGAGTCAAGTTTATTGCTATAAAGTGCTTATATTAATCACTATTCATCTCACCTGTAGGGAGTTTTGAATGTGCTCATTATATCTTACCTTCATTGTTCTAAACCCATGCACCCAATCAACGACTCTTCATTAATTACCTTATCCTTGATATCTCCATGAGAATCTAAATTTGCACAATCTTAATACAAAGATAACAAATTCGATATACTGATGTGTTGCCCCCTCCCCTCTCTATATATAGAGGTGGCGACTTCTCCCCTAAGTAACCCTAACTTGGGCGCCAAGTAACCCTACTAGGCCATGCCGAAGTTGGGCCGAACTCATGGGCCGCAGAACCCAACAGAAGTATCATGCATATGTTTACTACAAAGTATTGCTTATCTTTATCATATAAAGAGAATTTGCGCGGTAAAATATTAAGGATATATAGTTTTAACTTTTTAATAATAATTAATTTGGAGGTCCTGATTAATCGACATTACTACTCCAAACTGGCCACTATCTCTTCCTGGAAGCCAACCTCACCACTCCTCTCTCTCTCTCTCTCTAACTCTCTCTCATCCACTTCACTCATGTGAATAGCACGTCCGTGCTCTTGTAACGTAATAAAAAATTGGGGGACTTAGTGTAAGGTCCCTTATAAAAGATCGGTTTAGTGTAAAACTTGCAACAAGATGATTTTTGCACCAGATCCTCCTAAAAACGATGGTTTTACAACAGGTCTCTCCATTAACATTTCACTTTCTTTAAATGTCAAAACTGCCCGTAATACTAAAATAACAAATGTTACCAATATGCATTGTACCAAATGCTACTCTTTATTATCGAAATTTTACTCTTTGCTATAGTGAAATCATTACAATAATTTTTTTTTTGGAAAATCTTATTTTAAAACTTTCACATTTTTGCTACAGAAAAATTTTTATAGTATTTTTTTTTCTTTTTTGCAAGTTTGACTTACCCCCGCCCCCCACCACATATATATATATATATATATATATATATATATATATATATATATATATATATATATATATATATATATATATATATATATATATATATATATATATATATAGAGAGAGAGAGAGAGAGAGAGAGAGAGAGAGAGAGAGGGCCGATCCAGTGAGAAACTCCTTATTTGCGAAACCTTGTGCGAAACCCCCCTAGAGGTTTCAGAATTTGATGAAACTTGATAGGCATACTACCTATGCCATGTTGATCATCCTCACAAATTTTCATCAAATTCTAAAACTTCTAGGGGCATCAAATTTGATAACCAAGTTAACGGTTTTTATGAACGATCGGTAAATTTTCAAACATTTGATGCCCCTAGAGGTTTTAGACTTTGATGAAATTTTGTGAGGATAATCAACATGGCATAGATAGTATGCCTACCAAGTTTCATCAAATTCTGAAACCTCTAGCGGGGTTTCGCACAAGGTTTCACAAATAAGGAGTTTCTCACTGGATCGGCCCTCTCTCTCTCTCTCTCTCTCTCTCTCTCTATATATATATATATATATATATATATATATATATAGAGAGAGAGAGAGAGAGAGAGAGAGAGAGAGAGAGAGAGAGAGAGAGAGATAGAGAGAGGAATGGGATGCTGCCTATCAAAGCAGCGTTTTTGCTGCTTTGAGACATTGTTTGACCATCCTAGAAGTTTTGGAATATGATAAAATTTGGTGAGGGTGTTGTCTAGGGTAATATGATCATCCTCACAAATTTTCATCAAATTCCAAAACTTCTAAGAGGGTCAAATGGTCGAAGCAAAATGCTGCAGATTTTAACGGTGACTGCAGACGACTGATTTTGCTTCGACCATTTGAACCCCCTAGAAGTTTTGGAATTTGATGAAAATTTGTGAGGATGATCATCTTACCCTAGACAACACCCTCACCAAATTTCATCAAATTCCAAAACTTCTAGGATGGTCAAACAATGTCCCAAAGCAGCAAAAAATGCTGCTTTGATAGGCAGCATCCCATTCCTCATATATATATATATATATATATATATATATATATATATATATATATAGAGAGAGAGAGAGAGAGAGAGAGAGAGAGAAATGCTAGAATGCGGTAAACGGTAAATGCGGCAGCTTACCGCAGCCGTCTGATGCACAGCGCGCGTGCACTGCGTGCATGCGATGCACGCAGCGCGTGCATCAGACGGCTGCGGTATGCTGCCGCATTTACCGTTTACCGCATTCTAGCATACCCCTATATATATATATATATAGGGGGGATGCTTAGGTGCGGTTTGCAGTCCGTGAGGTCCATGGTCCGCAGCCGTCTGATGCATCGGCCGATGCGCAGTCCGATGCACGGAGTGGTGCATCGGACGGCAACGGATCACGGATCGCAGACCGCACCTAAGCATTCCCCTATATATATATATATATATATATATATATATATATATATATATATATATATATATATATATATATATATATATATATATATATATATATATATATATATATATATATATATAGAGAGAGAGAGAGAGAGAGAGAGAGAGAGAGATGCGGTATGTGCGGCACCGCACCGTTGCCATCTGATGCACCACCTGCGTGCATCAGACGGCTGTGGAGCGGTACCGCACTTACCGCATGCCGCAGTATAGCATGCCCCTATATATATATATAATATATATATATATATATATATATATATATATATATATAGAGAGAGAGAGAGAGAGGAATGGGATCCTGTCTATCAAAGCAGGGTTTTTTCCTACTTTGATTCATTGTTTGACCATCCTAGAAGTTTTAGAATTTGATGAAATTTGGTGAGGGTGTTGTCTAGGGTAAGATGATCATCCTCACAAATTTTCATCAAATTCCAAAACTTCTAAGAGGGTCAAATGGTCGAAGCAAAATCTGCAGTCACCGTTAAAATCTGCAGATTTTGCTTCGACCATTTGACCGTCCTAGAAGTTTTGGAATTTGATGAAAATTTGTGAGGATGATCATCTTACCCTAGACAACACCCTCACCAAATTTCATCAAATTCCAAAACTTCTAGGATGGTCAAACAATGAATCAAAGCAGGAAAAAACCCTGCTTTGATAGGCAGGATCTCGTTCCTCATATATATATATATATATATATATATATATATATATATATATATATATATATATATATATATATATATATATATATATATATATATATAGGGGCATGCTATAATGTGGCATGCGGTAAGTGAGGCACCGCACTACAACCGTCTGATGCACCGCTGCGTGCATGTGATGCACACAGCAGGTGCATCAGACGACTGCGGCGTGGTAACGCACTTACCGCATGCCGCATTATAGCATGCCTCATATATATGGGGCATGCTATAATGCGGCATGCGGTAAGTGAGGCACCGCACTACAACCGTCTGATGCACCGCTGCGTGCATGTGATGCACACAGCAGGTGCATCAGACGACTGCGGCGTGGTACCGCACTTACCGCATGCCGCATTATAGCATGCCTCATATATATGGGGCATGCTATAATGCGGCATGCGGTAAGTGAGGCACCGCACTACAACCGTCTGATGCACCGCTGCGTGCATGTGATGCACACAGCAGGTGCATCAGACGGCTGCGGCGTGGTACCGCACTTACCGCATGCCGCATTATAGCATGCCTCATATATATAGGGCATGCTATAATGCGGCATGCGGTAAGTGAGGCACCGCACTACAACCGTCTGATGCATCGCTGCGTGCATATATATATATATATATATATATATATATATATATATATATATATATATATATATATATATATATATATATATATATATATAGGGGCATGCTATGTTGCGGCTTGCGGTGCGTGCGGCACTGCACCGCAACCGTCTGATGCACACGCTGCGTGCATTACATGCACGCAGCAGTGCATCAGATGGCTGCGGTACAGTGCCGCACTTACCGCATGCCGCATTATATTATTTCTCTCTCTCTATATATATATATATATATGGGGATAGGGAAAACGGTCCTTCCGACTAGCCAACAAGCTAGTCCTCCCATCAATTTGGGTGTCACATGACACTTTTTAACCATATTTTTTTTATGAATGATCAATCCACTCTACTTAGATCAAGATTTTTAAAAAAAATTCTTAAAAAAAAAAACTTAAAACAACACAATCAACGGTCGACAAATTTAATGGTAAACTGTAGAGGACAAATAGCCCTTGCTATGGTTAATTTAAAATTGGCACTTTGCATATTATTTTTTTCAAATTTTTTATTATGATCATTGTTAGGAGGGGTGTACCCACCTTGACCAACCCCTAACCCTAGTTAAAAAGTGCCATGTGGCAATCAAATCGAAGGGAGGATTAGTGTGTTGACTAGTTGGGAGGACCGTGTTCTCTATTCCCTATATATATATATATATATATATATATATATATATATATATATATATATATATATATATATATATATATATATATATATATATATATATATATATATATATATATATATAGATATATATATATATATATATATAGAGAGAGAGAGAGAGAGAGAAATGCTATAATGCGGCATGCGGTAAATGCGGCACCTCACCGTAGGTTTCTGATGCACCGCTGCGTGCATGCGATGCACGCAGCGCGTGCATCAGACGGTTGCGGTGCGGTTCCACACATACCGCATGCCGGATTATAGCATGCCCATTTTATATATATATATATATATATATATATATATATATATATATATATATATATATATATATATATATATATATATATATATATATATATATATATATGTTATGAAACGGTGGTTGCATCGGATATGGATGCCCACCGGATAAATACCCCTAGATTCATGGGATAGGAGATTTCCCCGTCTCTATCCCAACCTCCAATTATGCCTATATATAGGGGGGTAAATGAATAATACAACACGCTTTTCGCAACACGTTATCAGCACGAGAGCCGTCGACCCGACCGATCCAGGAGAGAGATCGGAGAGAGAGAGAGGCCTCCACACCAACTCCCATGTCCGGCCGACCTGATCGCAGAACAGAGATCGGAGAGAGAGAAGATCTGCTCCGACTCATTGCAACAGCAACACCGAACAGTAAACCAGGTACGCCCGGAGAGCCCTCTCTCGTATATTGCAGTAGCCGGTCGGAGACCTCTCCGACCGTGCCCAGGTCGTCCGGCAACTCAGCCGGCGGCAGTGGTTGTAAACTGCTCGACCGACCAACCGGCTACGGCTACAAACCCCAGCACGACCGGCGAGTGGCGACCGGCGGACTGCGAACCCCAGTACAACCCCAGCACGACTGGCGGGCGGGGACAGCCGGCGCTCGACTGACGGCACGACTGGCGACCGGCGGCAGCAGACCGCATGACCGGCGGCTGCGTTAGCACGCCTGCCGGCGGCTGCATCCGCATGCAACTGTCGGCGGCTGCATTTACCGGCGGCGGCGGATGCACTGCGGGCGGTGCGAGCGAGCGGCTGCTGGCGGCGCACCCGAACGGCTGCCGGCGGAGGCAGTTCAGTTTTTTTTCTCTTTCCTCCGGTTTCGACGCGGAGAAGATGATGAACAGTTATCTGTTCATTGGGTTTTTAAAACCCGATTAAAACTGAACCCGACCCGAGCCATAACCTCAGATCTGATATTTGTTTAGTACAGACCCGCCCCGACTGTGTTAGTACAGACCCGACCCGACTATTTTTATATCAGACCCGACTGTATTTACTACAGACCCGACCCGACTGGATTTATACAGACCCGACTGAATGTATGTGCCCGACCGACTGCATATTGCAGATCTGACCCGTCCATCTTTGTACGCATTCACATATAGTTGACTACCTGATTTAATGTGAACCGTTCATTTTAATTTTGTTATTATAAACCTGATCCATACCTATCTGTTTCGATCCAAATATGGATTTTGGGTATCCGAACTATTCCGGACGCATCGGTACGGTCAGATTTTACTATTTCATACACACTGTTTATGTATTTAACTTTTTAGACAAATTTGCAATATCTGTTTTACAAATAAGGACTAAATTGTCCTTAATTGTAACAGACTTTACTGCACTTATATCTTGTATTTTCTTACATATTCCATGTGCATAAATTGTTATTTTCTTCTTTATCTGTACTTTAGTTAATTAGAACCTTTTAGAAACGCTTGGCAAGGCGCATGACGGTTCCATAGAACCCGCTCTACCTTGGCAAGTGGTTTCAAAAGGACCCTATTAATACCCAGTATTAATAGGCTTTGTACTTGATATGTCAAATTGTTTTCTATAATATATCTCTATATGCACATGTGATGAATATGGTAATCATAGTAATTAATGAATATATGAACATGCGTGCATACATGAATATATAACTATGGTTAAGATAGATTCGAAGAATGAATATATGAGCATAGTAGATCCTGCAGATCTCTATAAGGCACTCAAGGAACGCTACGATCACCAGAAGATGATCACTTTGCCTGCAGCAAAGAGCGAATATATGAACATAGTAGATCTTGCAGATCTCTATAAGGCACTCAAGGAATGCTACGATCACCAGAAGATGATCACTTTGCCTGCAACAAAGAGCGAATATATGAACATAGTAGATCCTGACGATCAACAAAAGATGATCACTTTGCCTGCAGCAAAGAGCGAACGATAAAACGATATCTACCTTCTACCCAAATAATCATTCTACAACAGCAATACAGGGGATGAATACCAGAAGTACTCAGAACTTATAAAAGTCCACCTGATCGTTGAAAAACATAATACCTTACTAGTAAAGAATCATAATTATAGAGCTACTAGATCATTGGCACTGCCAGAAGCAAACACCAATGATTTTTACCAAGATAGAGGTAGAGGAAGGAGAGATGGAAGACACGGCAGTGAAGGACGCAATAAGTACCCTAGAAGAGGTAGAGACCACCCTGGAAGAGGTGGACACCAATATCATCCTGGAAGAGATGATAATTAGGGTCCTAGGAAGGACATTGGTTCGAAAACTGCCGTGCCAGTAAACATGAGAAAATAATGAGTGGTCTAAAGATTACCAGTCAGACATTACTCAGTAGTTTTTATTCTGTCAGACATTGTTGAGTAATTTTTATATTCTATTGGATATTATCAATTTATATTATCGTTCTGGTGATTTTACTTAGAAATTGTGTTAGTAAGTTTTATCATTGATACTTCTCTTATGGTATTTATTGACTCATAACTTATCATTTAGGAACTATGACCAACTGCAAAGAGATTTGCCTGATAGATAGTGCAACAACACATACCATACTGAAACACAGAAAATTCTTTACAAATGTTGAATATAATTCACGTATGGTTACTACAGTGGCTGGCCCTACTGACATAGTTACAGGGTCCGGAAGAGCCCATATACTTTTACCTAATGGTACTCATTTGCTAATTAAGGATGCTCTATACTCAGAAAATTCCAGAAGAAATTTACTGAGTTTCAAAGACATCCGAGCAAATGGATATCATTTAGAAACTACAAATGAAGGCAATCTAGAATACCTCTGCATCACATCTAAAAACGAAGAGCATATTTCAATACTAGAAAAATGCTCAACCCTATCTTTAGGATTATACTTTACCCACATTGGGGTTATGGAGTCCTATGCCACCCACTTGAACCAGAAGTTCCCAAATCCTGAAGATTTGGTCCTTTGGCATGATAGATTAGGTCACCCAGGGTCAGGTATGCTTAGAAAGATCATTTACAATTCCTATGGTCATCCTCTTAACAATCATAGTTTGACTTTTCCAAATGACCGTGTTTGTGACCCTTCTTCCCAAGGGAAGTTAATCACTAGACCTTCTTTTAAGAAAATAGAGACAGAATCACCTACCTTCCTGCAGAGGGTTCAAGGTGATATCTGTGGTCCTATACACCCTCCTAGTGGTCCATTTAGATATTTTATGGTCCTAATAGATGCATCTACTAGATGGTCATATGTGAGCCTACTCTCTACTAGAAATTTAGCATTTGCTAGATTATTATTCCAGATTATCAAACTTAGAGCTAGTTTTTCTGATAACCCTATCAAATCTATCCGATTGGATAATGCAGCTGAATTCTCTTCTAAAATCTTCAATGATTTCTGCACATCCATCGGAATAGAAGTCGAACATTCTATCCCCCATGTCCACACCCAGAATGGCCTTGCTGAAGCTTTTATTAAGCGCTTGCAATTAATAGCTAGACCATTACTCTTACAATCCAGACTTCCAATTTCTGCATGGGGGCATGCTATCTTGCATGCTGCTAATCTTGTTAGACTCAGACCTACTTCATACCATAATTTTTTTCCTGCACAACTTGTGTCAGGTATTCAGCGTAATATTTCTCATCTTAGAAAGTTTGGATGTGCTGTACATGTCCCTATTCCCCCTCCAAATAGAACTAAGATGGGTCCCCAACGTAGATTGGGGATTTATATCGGTTTTGACTCACCTTCAATCATAAGATTCTTAGAACCCTTAACAGGTGATCTATTTACTGCTAGATTTGCAGATTGTCATTTCGATGAGACAGTCTTCCTGCCGTTAGGGGGAGATAAAGAAGTTTCTAGCTAGGCAACGACCTGTTCTCGAAGAACGGCATGAATTATCGTGGAATACTTCCACTATATCTCATCTAGATCCTAGATCTCCCCAATATGAGGTAGAAGTAAAAAGGATTTTGCATTTGCAAGATATTGCAAATCAATTACCTGATGCCTTCAATGATGCAACTAATGTAACTAAGTCGTTTGTTCCAGCCAATAATGTACCTGTAAGAATTAATATTCCAACTCCCACTAATGAAACTACTGCACGTCAAAAACGTGGCAGACCTATAGGTTCCAAAGATTCAGTTCCCCGGAAGAGGAAGTTGAATGAGAAATCATGCCCTAAAACTCTAGAAGAAGTTAAGGTTCCAGAAGAACCTGGTCATAATGCTCTAGAAGAGATTATGGACCATATTTTTCCAGAAGAAAATATTTCCCAACGGCCAAATTTCCCTCAAACTCCTGAAGAGATCCCTGCAGTGATTATGGATAAGGTACCGGTACCAAATAATGAGAGCTCAATATTCCATATGAGGGGTGAAATTTGGGACCGAAAGGAAATAGTCATCGATGACATATTTGCATACAAAGTAGCTACTGAAATAACAAAGGGCGATGATGAAGATAATGAACCACGTAGTATATATGAATGTCGACATAGAACTGATTGGCCAAAATGGAGAGAAGCTATTCAAGCTGAACTTGAATCTCTCAAGAAACGTGGAGTATTTGGACCTATAGTACAAACACCAAATAACGTAAACCCTGTAGGTTTCAAATGGGTGTTTGTAAGGAAAAGAAATGAAAATAATGAAATCGCTAGATATAAGGCAAGGCTTGTAGCCCAGGGATTCCTGCAGAAACCCGGGATTGATTATGAAGAGACCTATTCCCCTGTTATGGATATAGTTACATTTAGATATCTCATTAGTCTCACAGTTTCTGAAAAACTAGAGATGAGACTAATGGATGTCGTAATGGCATACCTATACGGGAACCTAGACACAGATATTTATATGAAAATCCCAGAAGGATTCAAGTT